>PVIJ01012301.1:0-38613 GCA_004024925.1 Scalopus aquaticus
CCGTTGAGGATAATATTGGCCGTGGGTTTCTCATATATGGCTTTTATTATGTTGAGGTATGTTCCTTCTATCCCAAGGATTTCAAGGGCTTTTATCATAAATGGGTGTGGCACTTTGTCAAATGCTTTCTCAGCGTCTATTGATATGATCATATGGTCTTTGTTTTTCTTTTTGTTGATGTGTTGGATTACATTGATTGATTTTTGGATGTTGAACCACCTTGTGTCCCTGGAATAAATCCTACTTGGTCATGGTGTATTATCTTATGGATGCATTGTTGGATCCTATTGGCCAAGATTTTGTTGAATATTGTTGCATCAGTATTCATTAGGGAGATTGGTCTGTAGTTTTCTTTTTTTGTATTGTCTTTGTTTGGTTTTGGTATTAGAGTAATATTTGCTTCATAGAATGTGTTTGGTAGTACTCCTTCCTTCTCTATTTTTTGAAAGAGTTTGTGTAATATAGGGACTATTTCATTTTTGAATGTTTGGTAGAATTCATTTGTGAAACCATCTGGTCCTGGGCTTTTGTTTTTGGGGAGGTTTTTAATTACTGTTTCAATTTCACTACTTGTGATTGGACTGTTTAGGTGTTCTATATCTTCTTTGTCTAGCTTTGGGTGATTGTATAGTTTTAGGAATTTGTCCATATCTTCTAGGTTGTTATATTTGTTTCCGTATGGCTGTTTATAGTAGTCTCTGATTATTTTTTTTTATTTTTGCTGTGTCCGTTGTGATTTCTAGGAGGGCAAGTATTAGCAGCCTAAACTCAACTGGGCCATGAGTATTTCATAGCAGGGGACAGAAATGCCGGACTTCTGCTCAGTCCTCCCATGGGTGATCACCGAGGGAGCAGTGGCCATCACAGCTAGTACTGGGCATACTCCATGGAGTTTTGGCCCCAACCGCAATGTAGACACACACAGAACCACCTAGTGAACTAGACTGAACCGTAGAGAGCATCTTTTTTCCTAAGGCCGTTAGATCTTAGTGATTTCCAATAGCTCAGAACAAAATGGATTGTTGTAGCCATATCTCCTCGATTTTGCAACAAAACTCCCCTAGACAAAAACTTGAGGAATATGCCATTCATGGAGTCAGGGTTATTAGGATACTAACCCAATTGATGACTCCCTTGGTCCTTCATGTTAACACAGTTTTCATGGTTCAGAGTTTGGCTGTCTGCACATGAGCAATAGACCCAATTAGGTTGTTTACAGCATGAGGCCATGACTGTCCTTTTCTGTTGCTTGGGATTCACAGAAAAGCCTTTTCATCTGACACCATTTGAAAGGAAAGCAGAGAGTAAGTTCAGTTGAAGGTAGTCCAAGCTTGCCTGGAAAAGCCAAGAAAAGAGTATGTCAGGAAGAAGTGGTTGGGTTTCTAGTACGTGGGAGAGGGATTTGTTCCTTCTTGCCTGATAGGAAAATAAGAATGAGAACCCCACTCCTGTGCACTTTCTTTTTAACTTAGTGGAAAGTTGCATCTCTAGAAAACATCCCAAATAGTATTTCCAGAAAAAAACCACCAAATCAGGTCTTATGCTTTCCGAATATCAAAGATCTTGTCTTCCTCCCCACCCCATGAATCAGATCACTCAAGTAGGAGATTCAGCTATCAGTACTTACACTGTGTGCTCGGACTCCTCATCTGTAAAATGAAGAATTTTGTTGACGTCATCCCTGAATTTGATCATTACTCTCTATAAATTTTCCGTGATTCTGGATGGACAAGATTTCACTCACTTCTTCTGGAAAATATGTAAAACCACTGGACCCTCATTCTGACCCCATGGGTAGAATGAAACCAGAGCTAAGTAGAGTGGGACCACAATGAACCAGAAACCTTAGGAAACAGGTGACTGTGAGTAACTGAATAGCCTGGTCACGTTAAATGTTCTTTTTCTCCATTGTAAAGACTCTAATATATGAATCCAAGCACTGCATGAAGTTTTAACATTTGTGCTCTTCTAACTCTCTTAGTCCCCATCCATCTTGGAAGCTCCCAGGCCGCTGACCCTCTTCTTTTTTATCAGTGTCTGAAATCAGCATGAGAGCATGCGGCAATTTCTGAGACATCGCAGACAAGGCACAGATTTTACAGAAAAGCTACACAGCCTGTGAATCTTCTCTCCACCTGTCCTGCAAAGAGACAGACACCCACAAGCTGCAGTGCAAATTTAAAATCGGGTTGGGGGTTGAAGACCACAAGCAGAGAAGTAGCAGGACACAAAGGATATTGTGTTCACACAGAAACACGCTCAGGTCAGACATGGGGGGCCGCATGCACCAAGGAGGGACTCCCAAAGATCCATCTCACAGCACCCTACACACTCACAGACAGGGGGCAGGTGACTCAGTAATGAGGATGGCTTCCTTGGTAGGAAGCAACTCTGTTAGGACCAGGCACACAGAGCTCTACTTCTGGTGATAAGTTGTTCTTCCCTTTGTACTAACTCAAGTCTCCTGAGTTAGCTTTTGCTAGACCCCCAGGAGGACCAGAAGAGCCCTGGGGACCAGTGCCCAGGGACATTCTTTCTGTTTCTTCTCACCCCCTCCCACACTGTGATTTGAAGCAACACATTTATTAACCTATGGTCAGCTAAATGGATGCTTATTTTTTCAGCCAGTAAGTTGAGGTGCATTGCTATACAGCAATAGTTAACTGATCCACTGAGGACTGGAACAGGATGTTTTGTTCACTATCAAGAAGGGTACCTGGAACATGACAGGGGTGAATAAAAAGTGAATTAATGAATTAAAAAAAAGGTAGAATCATTGTGAGCCAATGCTAGATTGGCAAACCTATCACCAAAATTAAATCCCTATCACTATTTCTCTGTTCTTGTCACCTCACTCCAATGACCTATTTTCCCAGTCCCATTGCCAATTTCTATTATAAACTTTCAGGAACACAGTAAAGGAGCACAGACTTGCTTTTACCTCACTGTTTCTGTTCCATTTCCCAGCTGACATTCTGGAATGGGGCCACCTATTCTATTTCCCCATGCTGTATTTTTTTTTCCCAAGAGCAGGGTGATGTTGCTGGATGGGTATTTTGTACTTTCTAGGTCACACTGTTTTTGTGCCTTCACCATGAGCTATTTGTTCTGCTCTGAAAAGGTAAGAACATTTCCCTCTGCTTTTGAAACAGATACAAAATTAAACTGAGCAAGAAGAAAGGGTCAAATGCAAAGGGTCACTTTCAGGAGCTGGCACTGAATCATTGATGATGCTTGTTAAAACAGTCAGAATAGAGGCTTCTCTTTGCCCAAATATGTCAAGGCTCCGAAGAGATCACAGAGCTCTGATATACATAAAATGACACTAAAAGATGCAGGGACAGGAGGTAGCATCAGGATTCAGATGAACTGAAGGTCAGTGCAATGGAGCTAAGCTGCCCAGAATTCCACTCCAAGTTTTACCCGATAGTAACTTTTGCTTGTGAATTAAACAGTCTATTTTACTTTCTGAACCTGTCTCCTAAGCTATAAAATCAAATTAATAACACCTGATGTGGGCGATTACATCATCATCAGTAGATCCTCTCTGGGTGCTCCTCCCTGGGGGATGGTTATATCTGACCAGTCCTGATAGAGGAAGAAATAGCTCTCTCATTTGCTTTGGCCAATAAAATGAGAGTAAAAGTTTTATATGTCACTCCTGAGTGCATAAAATCTAGCTAGTTGTTGCACATATTCCAGTGGTAAACTGGGAGGCCTAGTAAGACATAAGAAAGTCACTTTTACATACCTCATTTTCACCAAAATGTTTCAAATGAAAAATCTAGAAAAATTAAGTGCAAATTTTTCTTTACCATTCTAAGTATTTTAAGTCCATTAATTAAAGCAGCAAGTAAGTGTGCACTTGTACCCACTAAAAATCCATCATAACCATCAGACACAGAATCAGAAATTTATTTACTCAAAACATGTCACAACTATTTTATTATTAGACAATCATTTATTTAAAATATCCTAAATACTTACAAAAATAAATCAAATATTGTTTCTATTTTTCAAGTGTCAAAGTCTTTGCCATAGAAAATAGAAGAAACTTTTATAAATGAAACATTACATTTAAACTGCATCAAGTGTAATAACTGCACACTATTTTCTTTTATAATTTTGCTTTATCAATCTAAACTTCTTCACAATGTACAGGGTCACAATAAGAATGTATGCATACAGCCACATACACACATCTTCACAAGGGACTGCTTCTCATTAAATATACACATAAAAGACCTAACACAGACACCACCATGGCCTAAAAGCCACCTCAGAGAGCCGGTTGTGCAACTATACAGAAACAGGTGTAGCTGTAGAAGCCTCACCTAACATTCAAATTAGTACTCCAGTTATCAAAAATGATGACATCTTAATGAAGGGTACTCATTTTTTTCCTAGATATCAATTTTTAATCTATACCTAAATTAGTTCAGCCATTCATTTATTCATTGAAAAAATAGAACAAATTTCAAATATTTCTCAATACATTAAGTTAACCTCAAGATAAACATCATTGTCGGGGCCTCCCTGGTGGCGCAGTGCTCCACGCAGCTGTGGAGCTGTCGGCAGCGTGCGATGCGAGTTCGACGCCCAGCCTGGGAGAATCCCACATGGTGCGGCAGACCTCTCCTGCCTCGCCCGCTGCTCCCCTCAGCAGTGTATTTCTGATCTGCCTGTTCTGCTCCCCGCTCTGTCTCTAGTGAACCCTCTCACCACCCCACGCTCTGGCCTGTACCCCAACTTGTATGTATAAATAAATAAATCTTAAAAAAAAAAAGATAAACATCATTGTCATATGTATATATACTATTTTTAATAGAAGATTATTAATTTAGAGCAAATGGTCAGAATTAAAGATCACTGCCAAATTGGTCTGTGGTTCTACTTTATTATCACTGGGATAGTCGATTCATTATCAAATAGATAAATGCTGATTTCTCTTCCATGGTATCTGCACTTAAGCCTCACAACACAGACATGTATAAATCATTGCTCATAATGAATATTTATAATGCTTTACCACCCACAGGGTGTCAATCTCACTACATTAACCAGATGTGAAAAAGAATCTCACTTCTGATCATTTCTTGAATTTCTGTATGTTAATCACAATAATACAGAACTATATAATAGTCTAGTATAAATACTTACATATCAATCATTTTAAATTCCACTTATAAACCAGAAAAGTGATAAATCACAAAATGTGCATTTTCTCTACTAAGAAAAATGAATCTAGCCTTAAGTTCTTATTCATAAATTGCATAATTTAGAAATCCAACTACAATAATCAAAAATTTTATGAGCAATCGAATTGTGAAAATACTAATTTATTGAAATTGGTGTTTTACAGTAAATTCCTTAAAAGGGAGCCTGAAGAACTTGTAAGACCCTAATTATAATCAAGTAGTAAACACCAAAGGAGATGTCTTACATTGACCAAAATATACCAAAATGCCATTACATTTAAAAAATTCTAATTAACATGCTAAAATATTTTCAAAGGTTTATTTCATTTCACTAAAAATCTTAGGCAAGCAGAAACTGTAAGATTAAATGAAAATGCAAACCAACAATATAACTGCACTGAAAAAAACACCCACCAAAAATCTAAGAGGTAGTCCACAGAAGTAACCCTGATAAAACAAAATTTCCTGACAGGTGCTTCCTAGTTTCAGGGACCCAAATCATTATGAGATTCTTACTTTTCAATGATTAAAAAAAAAAAGTTTACTGGTAAAGAACCTAAAAGCCAAGTACTTAAAAGAATAATACTGTAAGTGGAACAACACTCCTACTTGCAAAGAAAGCCTACGAATAAAATCTAGACTAGAGGCCTACAGTCTGTAGACCAAATCTGGTCTACCACCTGTTTCTGAAATCAAGTTTTACTGAAATACAGTCATTTGTTTACACACACTTAGTGTATAGCTGCTACTTTCACTTACGGAAAAGTTGAGTACCTGCGACTACATATAGTTCACAAAGCCTAAATTGCTGTCTCTTTACAGAAAGTTTGCTGTCCCCTGGTCTAGACATATGCTAATAGGTATGTAGTCTTTGAACACCACTGGAAAGATTAACTATATAAATCACAACATAAGACATTTAAATATAAAAATGCAGTACTTTTTTTTTTTTAGGAATGAGAAAAGATTTAATCACAGATGCAAAAAATAAATAAAAAATTATGACTAGACTTTTGCAATTTGATGTTCACTTATCTTAAAATAGACCCTTTTCCCCCCTACTAGGGAAATATAAATTGCTACAGGTGTCTTAAAATTAGTTAGCAAACTTGCATAGAACTAAAACACCGAAAAAATTGGAAAAGTTGTCACAGAACATCACTCCAAAAAGTAGTCAGGCCCAGATGGTTTTATGGGGAGCTCTTTCAAAACTTCAAGGAACAGAAAATTCCACTGCTATTTAAAGTGTGCCAGAGCATAGAAATAAAATTAAAGAAAACCAATTTATTCAATGAAATTGGCCTCACCCTGTTACCAAACCTGATGAAGACAGTACAAATATGAATAGCAAACCAATATCACATGGGAGAATAAACATCAAATTATTAATAAAATTAATTCACCAGTAACAGTATTAGTGAATAAAATTTAAGTCTATATGTTTATTTATACATGCACGTATACTTAACAGTCTCATAAAAATGCAGTACTTAACACATTGTATGCGGGAAACGTATTTATACGTTTTATGTTGACTGGTAGTAGCAAACTACCTGCAAACAATGTGTTAAGTTATAGCATTTCAAATCCCTTTATAATATCTGAAATAGTTGTAACATTTTTCTTTTTAATTTTGTGGTCTAATATCAAAGAGGACTTCCATGTAATATAAATAAAAAATATTTAGTATGGAGCTGTCCAATTGACCCTTCTGCAATTTGGCATTATTCCAGTCTACTGGCCAACGTTATTGACACTAGTCACATGTAGTTACTGAGCATTTGAAATGTGGGTGGCAGACCCAAGGAACTGATTTTTAAATTTACTTAATTAAAATTAATATTGTAGCATGGCAGTCACAATATTGGGCAGCAACTCAACTCAAATAAATTAATATTTTAAAGTGTGACTCTTAAAAATGACCATAAAAGTAGAAAGTTAACATCTTTGAAAATAATGTTTAGGTAGAAATGATTGAATAATATAAAATCAGCCCAAGAGAGATCCCTTAGTTGATAAACAAAATCAAACTAATTCCAAATTGCTTCATCACTGTACCATCTCTTTTCAATGAAGTGACAAAAGTATTATCTTTTTTAGCAGAAGCCCTGATAGTTTCATGCTTAAAAGCACTATTTGTGATCTTCATTAATCATTAAAAAGTTTGTGGACATTTCATACAAAGTCTATTTTTGACTTGCTTTCCAGCAGATAGTCACCTCTTTTATTTTTTTTTATAAGAATACAATATTTATTTATTTATTATTATTTTTTTTTTTTATTTATACATACAAGCTGGGGTACAGGCCTCAGAGGCGTGGGGCGGTGAGAGGGTTCACCAGAGACAGAGTGGGGAGCAGAACAGGCAGATCAGAAATACACTGCTGAGGGGAGCAGAGGGCGAGGCAGGAGAGGTCTGCCGCACCATGTGGCATTCTCCCTGGCTGGGCTTCGAACTCGCGCCGCTGCCGCCGCTGCCGACAGCTCCACAGCACAGCGCTTAACTGCTGCGCCACAGGGGAGGCCCCAGAAAGTCACCTCTTTTAAAAGAAAGTTCATTCCCGGGCCTCCCCGGTGGCGCAGCGGTTACGCGCTGCGCTGTGGAGCTATCGGCAGCGGCGACACGAGTTCGACGCCCAGCCAGGGAGAAGCCAGGGAGAATCCCACATGGCGCCGCAGACCTCGCCCGCTGCTCCCCTCAGCAGTGTATTTCTGATCTGCCTGTTCTGCTACCCGCTCAATCTCTGGTGAACCCTCTCGCCACCCCTCGGCCTGTACCCCAGCTTGTATGTATAAATAAAAAATAAATCTTTAAAAAAAAAAAGAAAAGAATGTTCATTCTCATACTCTTAAGATTGCAACTATGCTATACAGAAGCTGTTGTTTTCAGTAGATATGTATGAAAACTATGTTCTCTCTTAAATCTGCAAAATCTCCAATTAATCACTCTTACCATAGCAAAGTCATTTCACTAGTCAAATCTTTCAAATATTGTATCTTCCACTAAATAATAAAATATATCCAATTTAATGACAGAATTAGCGGTTGAAGAAAAACATGTATGTTAAGTAAAAAAATATAAATTCTTGTGTAGCTCTTTATGTGCTTTCCTTAAGACTATTTTTATATGTACCAAAACAGTAAGATATCAGTATATTTCTAAATTACACACTAATGATTACACATTGCAAATTAATCAAGTTACTGGTACAACCAAAAACATTAAAATACCCAAAGTCAATTTGAAATTATAATACTCTCTAAAGATAAACGTTTGAGATGTGTGTCTAATTACATGTTCCAATTATTCAAATGTGCTCCTTTAGAGAGACAGTTAATTCTAGACTGTTTTCAAAGTCAGCTGGCAAAATTAATTTTATGCATTTTGATTTTAAAATAGCTGATATTCAGCATCACAAATGTATTTTTCAATCAGGTAATTAGTTGACAGATAAAAAATATTTTAAGGGCACTTCTGTTTAAGCTTTCCTTTGTAGTTTAATCGGATGCTGAAGCAGGAACTTTCACAGAGAGATTTCTTCTGGTGTTGGTGATGTGCCGTTGTTGTGCTAGGAAAGACCGTGCAGGAGTACACGGCCCAGTGTCTTTGCAAGCACCACTGCTGCTCACAAGTCTAGATTCCATGCCCAGTTTCTGGAATGCTAGACTCTGAACGAAAGTAAATAAATAAAATGACTATTTAGAGTTTGCAAAGTGTTTTTCACACATATAAATTCATCTAATCCTCAAAGCTATATCCTCAAAGCTATAAAGCTGATGCTTTCCGGATTTTTAAAGGAAAAAAATAAGACTTCAGAAGCTAACCTTCACATGATAAGGTCAGTGAGAAGGGGAAACAAAGGCATAAAACCCCAATTCTTTATTTTCATCCACTAAATTTGATATCTTAAAAACTGTAATTTAGGGGCCTCCCTGGTGGCGCAGTGGTTGAGCGCTGCGCTGTGGAGCTACCGACAGCTTGCAATGCAAGTTCGCTGCCCAGCTGGGGAGAATCCCACATGGTGCGGCAGACCTCTCCTGCCTCGCCCGCTGCTCCCCTCAGCAGTGTATTTCTGATCTGCCTGTTCTGCTCCCCTCTCTGTCTCTGGTAAACCCTCTCGCTGGCCCACACCTCTGGCCTGTACCCCAGCTTGTATGTATAAATAAATAAATCTTTAAAAAAAAAACTAATTTAAAAATGTTCTAGAATTAAGCTTAATTATAATAAAAAAGTTCTAAAGCAAATTTTTATGTTTGGGTGATCACTCCACCCACTCTGAACAGACACAGTACAATAGAAAAGTTTTGTCAATGGTTTGGGGCTTGTAGTCACTGGATTAACATGAGCACCACTTTGGAATTTGTGGCAAATGCAAAAAGTCTGTAGACTCCACTCTGTCTTAGTGAATCAGAAGCTCAGCAGGTGAATCCAGTAATTTGTGTTTTAACAAGTCTGCTGCTGCAAGCTAAGACTTGAGACCACCACTACAGTCTATGTTGCTATGGTCTAGTGATAGACCGAAATATGGCAAATTATTATGGGTGTGACTACTGAGTTTCTTAGTAAGAAAACTTCCAAGTTTCTCTCTCACTAGACCACATAACACAATTTTACCTTATCAGCACCACTAATAACTAGAGCGCAATGCATAGAAAACAACATACACTCAGGAAATATAGGTTGAAAAGAGAGTAAGTACAATATTTAGCTCTCATATCTCTGATGATTTATGTATCAAAAGGCCAGAGATGAACAAAGATCTTAACTTGGATGTCTACCCCGTAAGGAAATGTACAGGGATTACCTCATACATAATTTCTTTCAAAGCTTGCTAAACGAAACCAGGTTTTACTAAAGAAAGGAGGGAGAGGGCACAGATTAAAAGCATGGTGGCATGAGAGAGTAAGGTATGTATGAGAAAGGGATGAGTTTTATGTCGTAAACCATAGGGTTCACAGGTGCAGAGCCTACAAACCCACATTCCCTGGTACTAAATAAGCATCAGCTAAGATACAAAATAGAAGCATTATTATCTATTCTAGATAATTAGAATAACTTCCAAAATTACATAAAATCATGTGATGTGGCTCTTGAAAACCTCCCAATGATACTAATAACCAAAAAAATCTGAAATTATTTTAAACTATTTTCTACTTGTTTGAAAAGGTATAGGCAATTATTGAAGAGTAATTCTCAAATTAAAAAAATACATCAACATACACAATGAGAGGCTTCAGGAGATGTTAAATGTTAAGTCCCAGAAGCACTGAATTTTGCACTGCAGAATTTTTAATTTTCCATAACCCTTTACATAGTCCAAATGACATGTTTTAATCTCAAATAAGGAAACTTAAGACCTTTGTGAATTATTATATGTGTTTTTCACATATATCAATTAAATTGGTGAGTCACAAAATCAATTTAATGATTCCGAAAATATCAAAATCAAGTGAAAACATTAAAATACATAGTCAATTTGGTTTATGACCAATGTTCAAATAAAATAACAGAAAATGTCAGTCAGGATAACTTTCGTTCAGTTATACACATAAGCATGTATATTTACTGATTTGTGGTATAAAATATATTTTTTTCTGTGGTTCCTGATCAAAATATTTGATAGATACTGCTTTAAGCATCCAATCGCTGTCTCAATTTCAACTCACCTTATTATACCAAGCAGAAACAATGAGTTTTTCTTCATAATCACGGAATTTTGCTACTTTACATTCACTCTGAAAAACAATATGAGGACTATTAAATTACAGAAATAATCCAAATTACTGAAAATGAAATCTTTTTTCATACATTATTTTATTCATTTGTGAGTTATTGAGAGAATTTGAAAAATGAGTAGGAAACCAAATCAAATTATCAAAATGTAAACTGAATCATGGAGAATGCATGCACAACAACTTCAGGAAAAACAAGATGCTGACTAGTAACTATTTCTGTAACATTGCTGGCAAAATAGATTTTAAGATATCAGGCAAGATGGCAGCAGAGTAAAGACACAGGACTTGCCTCCTCCAGACACACACAACGAAACTGATACAAAGGCAAAGATCCCTGAGGGAAAAACTGATTATAAGCATACACAAGAACATAAGCCTGAAAAGGGTAAGAAGTGAACTATACTTAAACTAATAATGGGGCAGTACAACCCACCAGAGGGCGAGAGGCTAAGGTACAGATCCCCTACAGTTGTGACTTGGGTATATACCAACCCCAGGGCTCCTAAGACCTGGCACTGCACTGGATAAAGGGGTACAGGAGCAGGCATCAGGAAGGAGTAATGCACTGTGGGAGTTACAGAGGTGAGGGCACAGAGCAAGGCCCATTGGCTTGAATCTGAGGCTCATAACTCAGAACAGCTGGCTCCTGGATCAGGTCAGAGCACCTAGACTTCCTCACTAATGTAGTCCAGGCTGAGATATCTTTTACAACCACCACTTCCATCCCAGACTGAGATATCTAAAATGCTTGCTCTCCTCAAAGAAATAATTTACAACAGGAATTAAGATTCCTGAGTCTACTGAGGTGATCCTATGATGCCTATTACCCCATCCTCTTTTAAACCTACTAGCCCTCACTGTTACCAGTTTCCTGACTACTCCAACAATTATAAAAACAATAGTTGAAAAATTAGTCTTACTAAAAACACACACAAAATTGAAAATGAAAAGACAGAGGAACGTAGTACAAACACCAGAACAACAACAACAAAGCCTTGAAAGGAGTTCCAACACAGTGAAGTTGCAGAGCATGAGATAAGGAGACCTCAGGGAAACAGTCCTGGCAATACAGATGTATTGCTTAAAGCAACTACATTCAGAAATAATGGAATAAAGAACTATAGTTGATTTAAAAAATACAACTGAGGGTATTTAACAGCTGACAAACAAACAATGGAGAGAATAAAGAACTTGAAAATACAATACTGGAGAACACAAGAATAGAAGAAGCTAGAGGAAAAATAAATTAAAAAGAAGAAAACAGTGTAAGAGCTCTCTCAGACAACTTTAAGAGAATCTTGGGGATTCGAGGAGAAGAAACAAGGAAGGCAAAAACAACTTGAAGAAATAATCACTCTTGCAAATGAACTAGAAGTTAATATCCAAGAGGCCCAAAGAGTTCCAAACAAAATAATACCACACAGACATACACCCAGACACATAACAAAGCTATCAAGAATGAACCATAGGGACAAAATACTAAAAATACTGAGAAAAAAGGATAAATTATAAGAAATGCCAACATATTATTAGCAGATTTTTTCAAAGAAACATTACAAGTATGAAAGAACTGGAAAGAGATATCCCAAATACACATTTAGCTGTGAGAAATAAAAGAAATCACATGTACCATTAACACAGTTTCTCCACAGGGAACATCTTGCTAAACTACAGTATAACTAAATAACCAGGACACTGATCCACATGGTAAAGTTACAGGATATTTGCACCACTACAGGGAGTCCTCATTGCGCACTTTTTATAGCCACACCCACTTCTTTCCCATCCTCACTCCCTCATTAGGCCCTGGCAACCACTAATTGTTCTCACTTCTGTGATTTTATCACTTTAAGAGTGTTCTATAAATGGAATCATTATATAGTACATAACATTTTAGGACTGACTTGTTTTTTCTGTGTTTGAAAAAGGCACCGGACCAGTGAAAGAGGTGGGAGTGGGGCAAAATACATATATATATATTTTTTAAAGTAATTATACATACATTTATTGAAATAATTTGCATTTAAATAAATTCCAGATAACATCCATTTTTTAATTACTATAAAGCAGTTAATTTTGAAATTCTGTTAAATACCAGATGCGCTTGGCTCATATTAAAAATAATAATCTTGAATGCTCCCACAGAAAGATGCTTAAGATACAAAAAGCATACAGGAATGTGGGGAGGTAAGATGCCCTTCTTCTGGCTCGCATTCACTCCAGGAAAAAATTTCTCAAGAAAAGTAGCAGATAGAACAACTCTGCTGTGAGTATTATTTATCTCCCTTTAGCATTTTTTGCAGTGTGTACAGATGAATATACACAAATTAAAGGCCTATATACTGCAATTTTACTAAAGCTTTTGCTCAGAATCCCATCGTTAGAGGCACTATTTTGCCATCATACTTGTTAGGGAACTGCATTGCAAGCATCAACAATAGTGTATATTTTCAATGACTTTCACTGGGAAGTGAATAACCTAACTTTGATTTCAGAAATTATTCAGTTTAAATCTCATTATTTTCAAATGAGGACACTGAGGAACCAGGAAGGAGAGCTGACAACTTTAAGAGATTAAGTTACTAAAACAGTTGTAAACCTTGTCTTTGATTTATGCAATACATAAAACTGGAATTCTTGGTCTTCAAGACACCTGATATACGCCAAAACATAGCTATTGTGGGAAGAATTCCTAAGTTCAAAGTACATGGAATCACTATGGTAACATAGCTAACTGCATAAGAAAATCAAGGGAAGAATAAGGAGAGAGAGACATTAAAATTAGATTCTAAAAAATGAGTACTATTTCTTCAGAGACATACCCACTATCCAGTGTTTTTAAACACATGGCCTGTACACCGCAACTGCCCATAAGCTGGTGAGCACTCTGGAGGGTAGAGTCTTTAAGTCTTTAAACAAAATATTTCACTACAATTCATAACTACTGGCTGAGAAGTGTGGAGATAATGTAAATGAGTATGACATTTTCTCTGAAATATATCATTTCTAGTTGATTTCTTAAAAATTATGAGAATTTTGGCTGAGGGGGGCGGGGGCCTTTAAAAAAAAAATTATGAGAATTTCAAGACTAGTACACAGAACTCAATGTGGCTCTGCGATTATATAACATTACTATGAGTCAGTATAGACTAACATCAAGAATAGCATCGAGGGCCTCCCTGGTGGCACAGTGGCTAAGCACTGTGCTGTGGAACTGTCAGCAGCAGCGACGTGAGTTCAACGCCCGGCCGGGGAGATTCCCACATGGCGAGGCAGACCTCTCGCCCAGTGCTCCCCTCAGCATTGTATTTCCATCCATCTGCCTGTTCTGCTCCCTATTCTGTCTCTGGTGAACCCTCTCGCCACCCCACGCTTCTATGCATTAATAAATAAATCTTAAAAAAAAAAGAATAGCATCGACTATCACCAGAGTGTTAAAAATAGTGGTTTTGTAAAACACTTTGCGAAGGAAACTAGAACATGCCCAATAATAAAATATCAGACTATACAATTCCTTACTGACATACTTATCAGCTCATAAAAATGATAACTAGCACAAAAATAACTTTAAAATTAAAAGATTTAACTAATTAATGAGAACATGCCATTACTAACCCAACTTTGCATGATTAATAATAACCAAGACAACCACTTTACTTCAAGGACTTACTGGATTCTGAAGTACTTTCTTCTCCTAAGTTGTTTAGGTAAAGGTGAGGAACTGGGAGAAGATCAGAAATGAAAAAATATGTGGCTGAGTGCAATACCTTTTTTAAAAGGTAAAGTTTTATTTATTTTTTCTGAATGAACTCTCATCTGCATAATTTTGAATGGGCCATTATAGCAAGAGTACTAGAAACTAATGAACATCCATATTATTACATATAGAAATACAGTGCAACAGGGTACATAAACTGTAGAGTGACCAATCTTATGGAATAGAGTGCTACTGAGT
Organism: Scalopus aquaticus; assembly: GCA_004024925.1. NCBI lineage: Eukaryota > Metazoa > Chordata > Mammalia > Eulipotyphla > Talpidae > Scalopus > Scalopus aquaticus. Next base: position 14,890 of record PVIJ01012301.1, read on the forward strand.
ACTAAAACACTACATTTTTCCTTCTTGTGATCATTAATGGCAAATATGCAACAGCAGTTAATTACTAGTATTACAAAGAGTAATCATTAGGAAATGAATGAATATAGAAATTTTACCTCCAGAATTTCAATTCTTCTCTCTTTCTCAGCCAACTGCTTTCTAAGTAGCATTATTTCAGCAGATGCTGGATTTAATTTGGGATCTAATGTTTTTATTACCTATGTAAAGAAAAAATAAATATTTTATGTTCATATTATATTAAGTATTGAAATATAAGAACATAATCTGAAAAATCTGTATAAGTAGAAAATTACCCAGTAAGTAACTATCTACAGATTGTTTTGCAAATCTAATCTGTATAACAAAGATAATATTCTACCAATGAGAAAAGATATGAAAATTCAGTATGAAAAAGAGATGATTCCCATCCAAAAATCAAATTTCCCTTTGCCAAGGCTCAGTAATCAGGATATAGCTATTTGGATTCATCAAATTTTGAGCATTGAAGGCTTGGAAAAAACCCTTTTCCACCTTAATCTGACTTGAAGGAAAGTCACTCACATTTCTTGCTTTTTCCAGGTACATTTTATATCTTTCCTCCATTGCTTTCATATCTTCATCTTTCTTCTGAAGAGCAGCTTCAAGTTCATTGATCTTTTGTGCTATTATAAAAATGATATGGAACGTGACCAATTACTACCTATTTAAAAAACTCCATTCTAACACAAAAATTGTATTCATCATATTTATTTTCTAAAGACTGATGTTAAGTATTTAAAAGAGAAACCTTTTATTTATTCCTTGTAGTAAGTTCTTACCTAAAATTATAAAACTACAACCAACACATGCTTGTTTTTTTCCTTAAAAAATATCCATAACCTATATTTTCTAGCTAATTTTCTCGATCATGTTATTTCAATGAGCAACTATACCTTCCAATAAAAGCACAACCGTAACAGAAAATAAAGCATTCTTCCTACATAATGTTTGAAGTTAATTTTAATTCAAATTTGAAACACCTTATTTATATTTCCTTAATATTAATTCTATTATACTTTATAATGGTTGATACTCCTATATATCAGTTCATTCTATTTTATTTCTGCTTTAAGATTAGATTATTCATTAATGACTTAAATCACTAAAAATTACTGTGGTTCTTATTTGCAAGGTAGATGTCTATGTATTTTCCAGAAACTTATTTTACAGTGTGTGTGTCCTTCAAACAAAATAGGCAAGTCCTTAGATATAGGCTTATTCGGGTTTTTACCTACCATTCTGGTTTACATCAGGCTGAAGATCTTCGATCAGCTCTTGTTTCTTCTGTAATTCTTCATGGACTTCTGTTAGTTTTTCCCTACATAGTACAAAAAGCATGGAGCTTTGGAATCGAAAGACCTAAGAATGAAAACTGGTCTCTGCCATATAACATTGTGGACTGTGGGACGGTCACTTTCTGATTCTTAGTTTCCTTCCTTTGAAATGGGAGTAATACTTGCTAAATTGTTGTGAGGATATAAATCACCTAGCACAGAGTGGGTGCCAGAAATGCTTTATCCCTTTGCCACTGCTGCTTCTTAAGAAAATTAAAGAAAGTATCTTATAGGTAAGCATTCCACATTAGCCAGTTGTGATAGCTGTCCACTTAGTCAAATTTTCCAAATGAGATAAGTGGTTGAAAAATTAGGAATTTGGGGTCAACTAGAAAGCAGCCTGAACCTTCAATATACTTTCTTTTTACTTTTTGGTGAAAATGGTGAGTATTCCACTGGCATCATGGTATTTGCTTTTATAACCGAAAACAGCAAATAAAAGGACATTAATTTCAAAAAGTTTTTAAAACCTTTCCCCTTTCATATTTGAAATGAAATATCAGTTTTACTTACATATGAGCTTCCAACTTCTGCTTTAGTTTGCTGGACTATAAAAATTAAAAAAAGTTGCTGTAAGATAACTATAATGACAAAGTTAAATTTTACAGGCATCAAAATCATCTTAAAATTCTTTTGAAAGTATACTGTTTAAAATTATTATATATTTTTTAAAATTGTATTCCTAATAACATATATACAAAAACATAAAACTTAAGGTAATTTTTTTCAATTTCAGAGGGCACAAGAAGGGGCAAATACGAAATGAAATAAAAGAATAATAGCAGAAAGAAAACCACCTCATATTTTTAACACAATGAAAATAAAATGTGAACTTGAAGAAAAACAACAAATGCAAGTTGAATGTGATATATTGAGGAGTATCAAACACTGAAATACCTAATGAATCATTTATCCAAAATACAAGTTTTAAGATTTTCTGCCTTTAATGAAGACAACTAAAATTATCTGCATAACAAATTGTATCATAATAAACATAAGCAGTTTAAACCAGTTTAATGTTCACATCAAAATGAAACAACAGATTTTGTTAAAACAAAAATTTTCCTCTTTAAAACAATAATTTAAATTGCAATGGTACTTCTGTATCATCTACTGAATAAAGTTCAAAATATATAACTTAAAATGTAATTTAGAAACCATTAAATATTTGTAAAGATAAATATTAAATTGTTAAAACATTGCAATGCAGAATGTACTCTACTCCTCAAATAGATCCCATCTTAGAAGTATTTCATAACGTGGCTTAAAATATATTTGTATTAGAGAGGTTACCGTATATATGCACATATGAGATGCCGCCAAGCATGAGACGATTTCTATTTTCCAAGCCCCCAGGGAAAAAAGAGAAAATCATATAAAGCATATAAAAGACAGAAAGGAAACGCAACCCTTTCAATCTTCCTTTTCATCCCTTTACTTACTCTCCATAATTTTCTCCCCCATTAAGACAGGTGGTAGAATCACCTAACATTCCATCTACTCTGGATCTAACACACACCTAGCCCTAGCTTTTTGCCATTGCTTAAATATGCCCCTTCCCCCTTGATTATGACTTTCTCCTCTACAAATAAAGATCAAACTAAAAAAATTTTCTAGGTAGATTCAGATTTAGATTAAGTGTGATCTCTTTTAACTCCTCTTATCTCTGCTTTTACAAAATTTGTCCTCAAAATCTACCAGAAAGGCAAGGCCATAATTACTAGGGAAGGATGACAATAACAGGGGGATATCTTAAAGATTGCATTAAGGTTTCTGGGTCACTTAAGAAGTTAGTATGGGTCACTTTTTGAATACTCTTTGTAGAAATCATTTTCTCTCTTTTCCTATTAGTAAGTTTCCTCAAATCTAAATGTTTAATCACTCTCAATAAGGTTTTTTCTCCGGCCAGTCTTTGCTTGGGATCCCAACACAACTGTGAAGGCCTCAATTGTAGCATGCTCTCAACCAGGAATTACCATGAATTTAGGTACAGCTGTTGAAGTAGGACAGATAGAAATCACCTTATAATACATATGGATCAATTTATAGGCTCCAAATTGGCAAAATCACTGCATCTGTTATGCAGATATATACGGTATTTAAGGTACCCTCAACGATAAGGGTAGCACTTTCAAATACAAGATTCATTTGGACATCGTAACCTATGAAAGATTCAAAGCACAGCAGAATTAGTATAATTTCTAAGACTTACACTTTCTCCTTCAGACTTGGATCCTTGCTCCTGTAGAGACTTCTGGAGGTCCTCAATCTGCTGCTGCAATTCTCGAATGCGTTCCTTGCTCAGCCTATTATGAATCGTATGTTTATTTGTATTAAGAATCAAAGCAATTAAGAATCTATAAAGGTGCATTTGTGAAATTTAACTCATAAAAAATTCATTTAATAGTAACAAATGTAAAACAATTATCCGTAGCTCTACATATAATACATAGTTAGAAGTTTTCTTTCAAGGAAATTTCTAAAAAGATATTTTATCCTGAAAGCATTGTATCTATTAATATAAAAATTAGGAAACTAGCTCAATTTTCCTACAGTGATATTTTTAGTGAATGCAAACTAAGTTTCCTTTTCCAGTTTTAGACTTCACAGTGTATTGGGAGAGAGGATGATCACTATATTCCAGCTAATTCTTTATAACTTTTACATAAAAGAAAGATTGCAACTAGCAATTAGTGCAAGTTTTTTAAATAGGCAAGATTTCATTCTTTAAAACCATATTTAAGAGTGACTTTCATTGACTATTACCAACAAAACTTAGGATCTGTCTGAATTTCTCTAGTCATATATGTGGCACAAAACACCAGCTCATTATAGTCTATTGCTACAGTTATCACATAATGCAAGAATTATCTACTCATATGTCTATCTTTCTATAAAAGTTGAAACTTAATTTCCCAGTGCTAACAACTAATCTTGGGCTGTATAGTTTAGTAATACTTAATGGTCTCTTTAAAAAAGTTATTCTTTTAGCCAGTTGACAAAACAATATACAACTAAGTCTGAGAAACAATGTTTCTAAAAAACACTCTAAAGACAAGTGTTTCCAAAATTCCCTGTGATCTCTAAGATCCAATAAAGTTTGCTCAAAGAAACCCAAAAACCTTTAATACAAATATGCTATCTCTAAGAGGCAGGTTAACACAGTGGTTAACAGGAGACTCAGAGGTAATATTGATGGAGGCTTCAAATATAGGATCCAAAACTTACAAGCTGTGTAACATTGGGCAGGTTACTTAACCTCTTTCTACCTCAGCTCCTTAGCCAACAAAATGAATAATCACAGTTACCTTCTTAGAGTTATAGAGAAAATTTTATCAATTAACACCAAACAAGTGCTTTAGAAAGTATCTGGCACACAGTAAATACTACATAAATGTTACCTACATTTATTACAATTTTTGAACACTTAATTGGTATCAGTAAGTAGAACACTTACTTTAAAGTCATTACCTGTAATTTTCATAACCTGCAAGGTTATGAAAGTGAGGTTATGAAGGTGATGAAGGTGATACCACCTTCAATTTATAGTTAAGGACACTGAGTGTCAGTTGAAGTAATTTTTCCAGAACCAATTAATAATTTAAGTAGAAGTGGGATTCAAATTTGACCCCACAATCTATGCCCATCTATGTGCCAGACAGCAGTAGAATGTCAGACTGGTCATTCACTTATTTGTTAAATTTTCTGGCAGTTATGAGGGTATCTACATGAAATTCAACAATAAATCACCTGGTTACAGAGTGTACTATAATTAATGGGTAATAATGAAGCTGAAAACAAAAACATTTCAAGTTTCATCTTGAAATCCTAATTATTTTAACTAATGACTTTTTCCATTTCCATAAATCAAGGTTTTGTGGTTAGGTAATGAAGTCACCATGATTAAGGAGCCTATTACCTTTGTTCCGTTTCTAATTCATTCATTTTGCGGTGTTTTTGTTCCAGCTGCTCCTGAAGTTCTTCAATACGTTCATTTTCAGTACCTTCCTGCTGTAAGCGCAGCATCTTATTTTCATGTTGCAGTTGAATAAACACCTCCCTTATGTTGAAAGAAAAAAACTGCTTTAGAAGTTTTTAATTTTTCTAATGTTTATCCACTCTTAGTTTTTTCAAAAAGGAAATTCCTGTCTTGCTATAGCTGTCATTTTAAAATGTCACCAGTTTCTGAAAGTTTTTAAGAAAAAAAACCTATGTACATTGTAATACTATGTCTCAAAAAAAAGTAGCAAATTTTTAAATGTACAAGGTTGCTATATGTTATATATAATTAAATGTTTACTATGCAAATCCTTAAAAGATAATATAAATTATTTTACTTTGAAATTTAGAAGCTGCTCACTAAAGGTAACATAGCATATTCTTAGAAAACATAAATAAGAAGAAATAGATTAAAAAAACTAAAGTTTGTTTAAAACTTTTAAATAAACACTCATATGACCATCTCTAGATTTATTTTACTTAGACAAAAATTTAAAAGTCCCCAACATGGGGCCTCCCTGGTGGCGCAGCGGTTGAGTGCTGTGCTGTGGAGCTGTCAGCAGCGGCGACGCGAGTTCGACGCCCAGCCAGGGAGAATCCCACATGGCACAGCAGACCTCTCCTGCCTTGCCCGCTGCTCCCCTCAGCAGTGTATTTCTGATCTGCCTGTTCTGCTACCCGCTCTGTCTCTAGTGAACCCTCTCGCCGCCCCACGCCTCTGGCCTGTACCCCAGCTTGTATGTATAAATAAACAATAAATCTTTAAAAAAAAAAAAAGTCCCCAACATGTTTTTTTTAAATGCAGATAGATATTATAGCCAATAAAGAAGTAATACTCTCGTAATTGCTTCCCTTCTCAATATTTTTCCCAAAGGCAACCAATTTCAATTAATTCCACTTTTTGTTCTGTTTAATGCCAGCATCATCACTTTAAAATACATGCATATCTAGCTGTTTTTAAATGATATTAACATCACTGAAAATTAATAACAAGTTCAACTCAGTTTCCAGTAAAGTACAGAGTTGTATTAACAGTAAGCATAAAAAAAAAAATGAACAAAATGAAAAATCAACAAGTTTATACACTTTATGTTAAGTGAAAGAAGTCAGGCATAGAAGGTCACATATTATATTATTTCAGGTATATGAAATGTCTACAACATGCAAAGTGACTGAGACAAAAAGTAGATTATTGGTTGTCTAGGGCTAGAGTTGGAGAGATAGTAGGACTGGAGAATGACTGTTAATAGGTTCTGTGTTTTCTTTTGGGAGTGACGAAAATGTTCTGAAATTAGAGTGTAATGACAGCTGCACAACTCTGTGACCATCCTAAAAACCAGTGTGCATTTTTAAATGGATGAATTAGCTCGATAAGGCTGCTTACATAGAGAGTAAATAGCCTGAGTTAATCAGTTACTACAAAAAGATAAGAACTCCACAAAAATCCCAGACAGTCTCATGTCCAGTAGTAAAAATAGCAGTAAAACACAAAGATATAAATTTCGTCAAGAAGAACCTCTAAAATTTGCATTTTATTTAACTTATGCTTAATTCTCAAGCAGTTCTTGTTAACTCCTTCCTATTACTGTCACCGATGTAGACCTATATTTTTTCCACTGAGTTTAAGCACAGGAAAATAAGTTCTGTGTAATAAAGGTTATGCTATAAAAGCTAGAACATGTTATTCCGCTAGCTTGTAAGATACTACTTCTGATAAATTTTAAAACTACTATAACAGCAATAGCAACATGACTTAGAAACCTTAAGCATGTGAGGCAAAGTCATTTTCAGGTCATAACACAGAATATGAACAATTTTAAAGACCAAAAAAAAATCATAATTCTAATATTAAATAAGGATTATCAATTAATAAAAACAAATTTACCTATACTCTACTGGCAAAATCTCAGCAGCAAGATTCTCATAACTTTTGGTAGCAGATGCATCTAGAAAACAATGAAAAACAGATTAACCGTTCAGAAACTCTACTGTGAAGGAAAAAAAAAAAAAACTTTTCTATTATACCCAGCAAAATTCACCTGTTTGGTTTAAGTGGTCCTGCTGAACTTGTGAACAACGAAGCTCTTCATTTGTTTCTTTCAAAGTATCGCGCTGTTCTATTAGTCTCTAAAAAGAGTTGTTTACAAAAACAATATATTTAATTCTATCCACAGGCAATGCAGTTTATGCTTACAATTATTTATCTTACACTTATTTGATAATCATTGCTTGGCTAACTTAAAATGACAAGGTTTTAGTGCTAAGGGGTTAAACTCTTGCATTAATCACACAAATAATAGTCCTTATATACCACATAGCTTGTGATTTCCCCATTAATTTCTCTTTGAAGCAAATGGATATAATTAGCAAAAGAGTACAAAAAGCAACAACAAAAAAAGAGTAATAAAAAAAGATGGACTTTGAAAGTAAATAGATCTTATGGCCTGAATTCCACCAATTCCACTTTCCAGTTTTACTACTCCTCTTAGCTATATTTCTTGGGCAAGTTCTTTGCTTCTTTGCTTTAGCATCCAAATCACTGAAATGGGAATCCTGACACTCAAACCCTTGCAAAGGTACCATGAATAACAAACAAGTAAAGAATATCACGTTTTCTTTATACCCATGTAACCAGAATATAACGTGGTGTTAAAAGAGATGCGGGAAACTTTTTTTTAAATACCTACTGTATACCAACAGATGCACTATTAATCTCTGAATACTAAAGATTATAACTACAGGCAAACATAAGGATCTCTACAAGTGTTCCCTCACAAACGCAGTGCAACATTAACACATTTGTCAAAAATAATCTTTTCTAGAACTCTTAAAACACCCAAAGGTCTGCAATGATCAGAGAGGCATCTGTTAAACTCTACTAAATCTCAGGAGATTTGCTCTTTTAACTTGCTACAACTCACCCTTCTCCTCGGGTCTGGAATAGCCCTGAAAATCAGCCGTCTCTCAACATATACTGTAGTTTTGAAAAGCAGCAACTTAGCAGTCACCAGAAGAGGCAGACTGGATATGGAACTCCACCAAAAAGCCTCATCCTTAATTGTTACTATTTGACCTATCTTGCATCTCCCTGGAGAAACTCCATGTAAAGGTAATTTTAATTATTTGACCTTTCTTACTGCATAAGAAAATCATTATTCCCAAGGCATTTTGTCAAAAATAACTATCAACAATGGTTTATCACTAAAATTACAAGAGGCTATGACCCAAGTGGGGCAAATAAGAGTCTGGCCAAGAACTTACAAGGAAGATCTGAGGTACAACATATTCACAAGTGATTTTTTAAAAATTCTGGCCATTCATGTGTGCCCACAGAAGACCCGAGAGGGACCAATGTCTCAACTCAGAATAATGGACAGTTCTCCTGCCCACCTGTGACCATAAAGGTGCATCTCTTTTTCTTTCTCCTTTTCCTAATAAGCTTGTCTGTTTAAAATGTAAGGGAAAAAAGAGAATAAACTTGATGCCCTGTGCAAGCAGAAAATAAAGGAAATGCAGTTTTAAATTGTCTAAGAACTGAAGGTGTTTTCCAAAATAAATGCTGAGTCCTAATCACTAACTGACCTCAAAGAATTCAGTTGCTGCATATTATAAACAATGCAGACTTCACAGAATTCAAGTTCAAAACTACCGCTATAAAACAACCAACAATAACAACAAAATCTGAAGTTAGGGGAGATTTTATTTCCAGAGTTGAAATGTCATATTTAAACATCATGTTTTCAACAAAATATAAAACACACAAAGAAATAGGACAGTCCATATGTGGGGTTGGGGAGGGGCTCAGTCAACAGAAATAGTGAATGAGAAATAGTCAATGAGGTGACCTACTGGCAGGACACAAAACACAAAACAAAAGACCCCAAATAACCAAAGCAATCCTGACCAAAAAAGAAGAGTAACTGAGATACTGCACTTGCAGACTTCAAATACTTCAAGACTATAGTAATGAAAACAGTATGGTATCAGAATAAAAACAGACACACTGACCAATGGAATAGCCCAGAAATAAATCCACACTTCTATGGACAGTTACTCTATGACATTGGGTCCAAGAGTATACACTGGAGAAAGGAGTCTCTTCAACAAATGGTGATGCAAAACTGGGCAGTCACATGCAAAAGAATGAAACTAGACCACTATTTTACACAATATGCAAAAATTAACTCAAACTGTATTAAAGACATGAATGTAAGACCTGAGACCATAAAGTAAATAGAAGAAAACATAGGTAAAACACTCCATGACACTGATTTCAAGGATACCTTTGGGGCTCAACTCCAACAGCAAGGGGAACAAAAGCAAAAAAAAAAAAAAAAAATGGGAAAACAGGGCCTCCCTGGTGGCACAAGGGGTTAAGTCTTCAGTACTATCAAGCTATTGCCAGCCACTGAGGCATAAGCTCGATCCCTGGTGAGGGAGCTAACCCACATGGCAAAGCAGACCTCTCCTGTCTTGCCCGCTGCTCCCCTCAGCAGCGTGTTTCAGGAGATCTGCCTGTTCTGCTGCCCACTCTGTCTCTCGTGAATCCTCTCACCCTTCCCCCACACCTCTGGCCTACACCCCACTTCTTGTATGCATAAATAAATAAAAATAAATCTTTAATAAAACAAATGTGACAACATCAAACTAAAACGTTTCTGCACAGCAAAAGAAACTATCACTAATAATGATAATACTCTACTGAAAGTGAAAAAATATTTGCACATTATACATCTAACAAGGAATATCTAAGATCTACAAAGAAAACATACAACTCAATAACAAAAAAGCTTAAGAACAGTCAAAAAGTGTTCAGAAGAGCTAAAGACATCTTTCTTCAAGTAAGACATACAAAAGGGCACTTGGCACATGAAAAATGCTCATCATCACTTATCATCAGGGAAATATAAATCTAAATCACAATGACATACCATCTCACATCTGTGAGAATGGCTCATATCAAAAGACTAGAAGCAACAAGCATTGGAGAGCATGTGGAGAAAAAGGAACCCTAGTACTCTGTTGGTGGGAATATAGACTGGTTCAGCCCCCATGGAAAACAGTATGGAGGTTTCTCTCAAAATATTAAAAACATCTACCATTCGACCCAGCAATTCCGTTTCTAGCCATCCCTCCAGAGAATGCCAAAATCACTAATTTGAAGGCATTTATATGCACTCCTATGTTTGCCCACGTTTTACAATAAAAGTGCATAATCACCTAAGTGCACAGTGCAGATGAGTGGATTAAGAAGATGTGGTGTCGTATGTTCATTGCGGCACTGTTCACAATAGCAAAGGTATGGAAGCAACCCAGATATCCAAAAATAGATGATTGGATCAAGAAGATGTGGTACATATACACAATGGAATACTATTCAGCATGGAAAGATGATAAACACATGCAATTTACAGCGACATGGATGGAATTAGAGGGGATCATACTTAGTGAAATAAGCCAAAAAGAAAGAGAAAAATATCGAATGGTTTCACTTATAACAGGACTATAGGGAGGCCAGGTGGGAGAGAGACAATCAGTGGGGGGGGGGGAGGGAGGCGGAGGGAGGGAAGGAAAAGGGCACAAAATGGAATAGAAAAGAACACAAGGGACCATGGAGATGGATCACGGGTGAATTGGTGGTGGGCTACCCAAGGGTAATACAAAATGTAAAAGACATAAATAACAATAAAAATATATATTTATATAAAAAAAAAGAAGATGTGGTGTATAAACAGAATGGAATATTAATTATCTATGAAAAAAAGGATGAACTCTTGCCATTCAAGACAACATGGATTGAATTTTTACAAGACTTTCTGAAGACAGCTAGAACTGACATTACTTCCACCCTTACAACAGCAAGGATAGAATTAAAAGTTAATAGACAGATATATTACTCATCAACTGTATTTACAGCTACCTCTTTTTCTTTAAGTAAAGCTTCATGTTTTTCTTCAAGACGCTTCATTTCAAATGCTAGTGTGTCCGCCCTTTTGGATTCAGAGGAAAGTTTAATGTGAAGATCCTGAACCTTTTGTGAGAAATAAAAATAGAAAAGTATTGATAGTTCTTCAGAATTCTGGAAATCAGAATTATAAGATTATAGTCTATTTTTCAGTGTATGTGGAAATAGTATATAAATAAGAACATAAAATTTAAATACCCAACAGACAAGTTAGCAGGGGGAAAAAAAGCCTTTTACTTCATGTTTCTTTATGTTGTTTGATAAGTAGCAAAACAGAATATTGAATTTATACCTCTATTCTCTAGGTATTTAATACAATTTACTGGAAATGCTAAAAAGCAATATGTCCCAAAAAATACGAGCTCAGAAACCAATAAAAAAGCAAAACACTTAAATAAGACAAACTGAATTATCAACCCTTCAATTAAAATTACAGACAGGGCCTCCTTGACAGCTGTGGAGCTGTCAGCTGCGACGACAGTTCAACACCCGGCCCGGGAGATTCCCACATTGCGGGGCAGACCTCTCCTGCCTCTCCACTGCTCCCCTCAGCAGTGTGTTTCTGTCGCTCTCGCCTGTTCTGCTCCCCACTCTACCTCTGGTGAACCCTCTCGCTGTCCCACGCTTCTGGCCTGTACCCCAGCCTGTATGAATAAATAAATAAATCTTAAAAAAAAATAAAATTACAGATAGAAGAAATTTTTCTTAGTCCACAGAGGTATACAGGCAATGGTTTTTTCACTTCTATACCATCCAAATCTTAATATGTTTAAAAATGTTCAGCATTTTCTTACCTGCCTCTTGTATGTTTCTAATTGTGTACGTGCCGCATTTGCCTTCTTTAATTCTTCTTCTAAGCTGACTGTATTATGCATATACATCATGTTTGTTTCCTGTAACGTTTTCACCTGCTTGCGAAGGTCATTTAGATCTTGTAGCTTCTGACGATATATCTCAACTGTTGACTCTAGTTTATTTGCTTTATCAGAAGTAGCCCTGTAATAATAAAGACTAAATATTACTGAGTGAAAACTAGTAAAAGCACATAGCAATTCTGGACTGTCTGTAAGTGAATTCCAAATAAACTATCAATTAGATAAAACAAAAAAGAAGGGATACTCCCTGGTGGTGCAAGAGGTTAAGTATTAGCACCATGAAGCTATCACAGACACTGCAGCACGAGTTCGATTCCCAGCCAGGGAGCTGACCCACATTGTGCAGTAGACCTCTCCTGTCTCACCTGCTGCTCCCCTCAGCAGTATTATTTCAGTCAATCCGCCTGTTCTGCTCCCTACTCTGTCTCTGGTGAATGCTCTCACTCACGGTACTTCTGGCCTACATCCCAGCTCTTGTATACATAAATAAAAATAAATCTTTAAAAAAAAATAAAATGAGAGAAACAGAAATCATGAACTTTGTGAAAACTTTGGAAATAGACTCAAACCTGAAACTGTCTAAAGTTCAATCTGTTTTAAAGGCATTAAAATAGAAATGCTTCAAATTTGACACACTAAATAATCAAACAGCTTTATATATTAGTACAATTTATAATAAAGAATGATTTTATAAGTATAATTTAACAATGCTAAGCTGCTCTATAGTTTATGGATCAATTTTGCTTTATGCATAACAGTGCATTTTGCTTTCAGCACCTGATACACTCAGGAAGTTGACTCTACTTATAATGTCTAACAAAGCACTTTCCTTGAGAGTTGCACTTACCTGGAAAAATGGGCTACAGCAAAAATAAATAAGCAAAATAAATCACTTCACTATTACATGCAGGCTCAAATTAATGGTTATAAAGACTTTACTTTAAATGAACGTAAGAACTATAGAACAAGACGGCCAATTAATAATACCTAACAGAAAATATACAGAGCACATAGACACATAGATGGTCCATTTGCTTGAGTAACATCTCACAGGCAGAAATTAAATATAAATATCATATTGTTAAAGAAAATAAAACAACCTGAGATAACACTGAGAAATGTTAAGATTCTTATCTCTATCTGTATTGTATCAGATGTCAACATTTTTGACTGTGAAAATACATTTTGTTAAATAAATCTCACAAGACAAATGAGTGAATATAAAAAGGTCAAGCTAAATGTAATAGTAACTCAGTTTAGTAACTCGAAAGATTAAGGAAAAGGAATCAATTTGGGATTATGGGTTCTAACATGAATTGTCCTAACAAGAGTAAAATACTATCCTTAAATTACAATTACTATCAACAAGAATAAAAGACTAGGAGCCCAGATAAAATTGAATCAATACTTGATAAAGGTAATTCCATGAATCTCTGATTAAAATATGGAATACTAAAATGACTAAGTGATAACTTAGAAGTGACTTAATTATATTTTGACATTCCATACCTAAGAACATCTATTTCATCCTTTAGGGCTCTTGTTTCTTCAGCAAGACTGGTCAATTCATCATTTCTATGCTGAAATTCAATTAGTTGCTTTTCAAGTTCTTCACAGTGAACACGGTAATCATCTTTTGCAGCTTCAAGCCTTATATAAAGAAAACAAGGATTTATAATGTAATTTCCATTATTTGTTTTCTTACTGAGATATGAACTTAGTAAGACTTGCATCTAAAAATATATTTTAATTTCATACTCAAAAGAAGAAAGGCAAAAAGAATAGTCAAAAATAGTTTTTTGCTCTTGGTTTTGAAACACACTTAAAAAGAAAATTAATGCTGTAAACTTTCATGTTCATTTCTTAAATAATGTGCACATTATCTATAGTTTTAACAGGAATGTTACTTTCAAAATATGAAATATTTTGAAATATGTGTATATATAAAATATATACAATATATAAAGCAAAATAGCAACTTTAAGTAGAAAATGAAAAATTAAGATGAATACTTCAAATCCCAAAATGACAATACACGGATCAAAATCAAGTATTAAAAAATTTGACTAACTCAAAATACTGAAAAGGAAGAAAAAGTATCAAAAGAATAGATAAGACAAATGAAAAGCAGCAGACTTAATATAAACATATCGAAAAACACATAAGACAAATGGATTAGAACCTGTCAATTAAAAAATTAAAAGACTATCAGACTGGATAAAAAAGCAGGATTCAAATATATGCTAATTACAAAAGATACTTTCAATATGACACAGATTGAAAGTAAAAAGATGGGGAAAAATACCATAAAAATAGTAAACAAAGGAAGCTAGCATGGTTGTATTAAAATAAATGAAATTTTAAGACAAAAAGAATTAACCAGAAATGAAGAGATACTTCAAATTATAAAGGGCCAATTTATCAGAAACATATCGTAAAGGTATATATGCAAAAATAGAACTTTAAAATTCATGAAGCAAAAACTTGAATCTATAAATCCACAAACACTGAAAACATTAACAAAACTCTTGCAATAAATGACAGAACTAAACAAAAATATTAGTAAAATACTTATTTCTTAGCTCTGTACATCAAGATGGTTTAGAAGAAATGACAGAAAAAGTCATCTGGAATAAAAATCACTGTTCCTAAGTGATACTAGAAGTTATCAAGGATCCCTGGAGAAACGGCTAATTCAAGAGTTGAGAAAGGGAAAAATGAAGCGGATCTGAAACATTTTATTATGACAAAAAATAAGAAAGTAGTCAAAGGATGACAGCAACATGTTGAAAGGGCACAGGGATCAACTGAAAGGCTGTTCAGTGGCCAAATGGGATAATTTGAGCACCAAAATATATGACAATAATGAATTTATAGCCCATTGAATAAGAATCTACTACTAAATGCAATGCATAATCCTGGATAGATTTGGATCCAGGAAAAAAAAAAAGGACATTGAGACAACTGGTGGGATTTAAATACGACCTGTGGATTTCATAATATTGAATCAATGAAAAATTCCCTAACTTTGATCAATATAAGAGAAGTCCCTGTTCTTAGAAAATGTATACTGAAGAACAGGAGTAAAGGGGCGTGACTCCAAATCACATTATAATGGTTAAAAAATATATAGGAATATCTAGATGCATGTGCATAGTGATTGCTAAAGTAAAAGGAGGAAACAGTAAAATAACTGTTAAGTATGAATTAAGGTATAAAGAAGTTCTTTGCACTAGTCTTGCAACATTTTTTATAATTTAAAAACTGTATTTGAAAAAAGTAACGATACAAAAATATATATACAGTACAATTAGAATGCCGGCTCTCAGGTCTCAGAGTGCAAGGCTCAGTGCTAAGCACTGGAGAGATGTTAATTAAAGGTCCGATATACACCTGCTTTTATTTTTTCTCTTAAAGAATACATAAGTTAAAATGAAAATTAGCTTTTTAGCATTAGCGTTACATTTTTCCCATTATAAGATTCCTCTTCAACATAAGAAACTCCTCATTCTCCCCAGGCTTTGGCAATGACACCTAAATTCTTATGGACATGATTAAACCCATCATTTGGCCCTTGTCAGATGTTATTTTGCGTTGCTTAGTTTGTATATCCACATCCTACTTGTCTTACTGGATTATAACTCCTGTGAGGTCAGGAACCACTTATTTCATTTGGTATTTTCAGTAATTTAATAAGTGTCTTAAGGTCTGATAATTATTCATATTATTTTTAGTCACTAGTTTACCAGAACTTTACAGAATGATTTTTATTTTAAAGGTTACCTGTAGTTTTCTTCCTGTAACTGTTCTAGTTGCAGTTGTGCATGAAAATACTTTTTTGCAACCATTGTATTTGGATCATCAAAAGATCCATCCAACTGGTCAAGTTTTTCATTCATCATCTCATTCTCAGAAACCAGTGAATTCTTTTCATCTTGAAGTGCAGTCACCTAAAAAATGAATACACAAAGACAACAACAGCAATAAACCTTAGAGTCTAAGTTTGGATTCTAATTCTGACTAAACCATTACATAAACTGGTCAATCAGGCTAGGTAATTCCTAAGGATCCTCCCAACTCTGGAATTCTGAGTCTAGGAGGTTAGGAGCAAACAAAAGAAAGAACTTAAATTAATATATCACACTATTTAAGGAGAAAACAGAAAACATATAAGGAGAATATCTTAAAAAATTTATTCTTGGCTTAGTTTTAGGAGGAATTTTCTAAGCCTCTAAATCTGATGCATCAGCAAATTTCAAAAAATTCGTATTTCCCCTTTTAGGTATATTTAATTTTTGAGAAAGCTGTTACTTAGTAAGTCAAAATATACACACACACACAGTAATCATTATAGGTTCACAGTAAAAACTCATCAATCACATATTATGTCTTCAGGGAACAATACATTATTTGGTTAATAAATCATTAACAAAATGCTAAATTGGATTCATTACAGTTTACTTGTGATTTAAGATGGATAAAATATTTAAATTTAGAACCACATCAATATTAGTACCTGATACATTTTACTTTAATTAAACATGTATGTAACAAGCATGGTTTGTTCCCTTGGTTCTATTTATTTTCCACTTAAAAATAATCACATGTGATTTTATTAAGGTAAGTATGAAAAGACTAACTTCCAAGATATTACTGACAAATTCACTATTAACATTTTCAATGGATAAAATTAATTCAATCCAGTTACATGAATGAAACTACATATTGATACACATATAAAATTAAAATTAAGTGATTGCATCAGATACAGTATAGGCAAGTAACAAACACTACCCTCCAAATGAGAAATACTAATGCTGGGTAACTGTCCTTGGTGGTTATAGGAGAAAACAAATTCTCTCCCTAGATTCAATGCATGCACCTATCCTTGTCAAGTAAGCAGTTGAGTGACTATTGCTTGTCATGTACAATTCTAAGTGATTTATACAAAAAAGAATGAGCGTTTAGGCCCTTAAAATCCTGACAGTAGAAACATGAATGAACTGGAAGGGATTATTCTAAGTGAAGTAAGTGAGGAGAAAGACAAGTAACAAATGATTTCACTCACGCAAAACTAAACCAAACAAACCCCAGAAATCTGTCTGTAAAACTGAGAATATCAGAAGGTAGAAGGGAACAAAGGGAAGAGAGGGCCCAATGATCCTTGGTGGAGGACTACTGGTGCTTTGATTGTGGACATGGTATGGTAAAAGGCATCTGAAGAGGTGTGAACCTATACACCTAAATTAAATTGTAAACCAACATTTACACCACAATAAAAAATAATATAATTTTTGTATTTGTTCAAATATGAAGGACTGATTTTTAAAAATGAAGGTAGAAGACCTGGATAGGGCTATCACTGCACTAAGTAGCTGTGTGGCCCTGAACAAGCCACTTCTCTTTTCCTGATCTGCAAATCCCAGAGAGCTAGAAATATTACTCAGAACTATCGTTCTAGACACTGATTTCATTAAGCAAGGATACTACTACCATGACACTTGTTCTTTCTCCTCATACAATGCAGAGTCAACTATTCACTTTGCTCATTATTTGAACAAAAAATACAATTTATACATAGTACATAATGAAGGTATATTTAACCTTTTATGTTCTTTTCAAGACTTAATGCACAACTTTCACATTTGTATTTCCATCTAAAATAACAATAGATGTAAACACATGCATAGAACATACGTGCCAGGCCCTGCTCTTAGTGGTTTATGTATATTATTACATTTAATCCTCATAATCACTCTGGAAGATACAGACTATTATCACATTAATCCTCAAAAGAAAAAACTGAAATGCAGAGAAAGTAAGTAATTTGCCTGAGAGTACACAACCAGCTAGTGACAAGTTCAGGTTCTGAATACTGGTGGCCTGGTTCACTTTTAACCATTAACTATTATCTCTAATGTCAAATTTATTTGTGAAGATGTATGTGCATATGAACATAAGAAATAGATACCCACCTGTTCATATGCACATACATGTTATCAAAACAAACTTGGCACCCACACTTTGGGTGGGGGGAAGTCAAGCACTCCTGAATACTTCCATAAGTTACCTCATTACTATTTCACAAACAAGAAGTAGTTACTTTAATTTCCCAGTTTTATGAGTGGAAAAACTAAGGCCCCACCTAAATAGCTGAAATTCTCAAATTGGGAAGTAGTTAACTCAGCAATTTCCAACTGAGGAAAAATAATTATAAAATGCACCCATGCATATGTAAGCCTGTAGTTAATCCTTTTAATGTTCCCTCCATAAAATGAAACTTGACCTCCAAAACACTTGCCAATTAATAAAATAAAACCTTTGTAAATTTAAAGAGTATTTTTTTCTCAGATCAAGTTTTTTTCCCCCACACCTGCAGATCGAGTTCTTGGCATCTTTGTCTCAGTTCTTCTTTTTCTGCTAGTGCTTCCTGAAGCTCTTCCAAGGCCCTTTTAAGCTGAAACATAAAGCACTTGAATTTTTAGTGAATCATGTTTTGACATAAATTAAAAAACATACTTTTATCACAACACACATATACAATGATATTGGAAATGGTTCTTAAGTTTTACTTAGTAACAATTAAGTCTAAATACATTGGGTTTTTCCTGTGAAAAATATTTACATAGTCCCACTGATATTTAAGGATAAGGTCCCACAGAAATAAAGCTTTATGTAAATCCTTGTGAAATACTGAAACAAAAAAGTTTTAGATGAAACATTAATTTTATCACCAGGAAAAAAGAAGCATTTTTAAATTTAAGTTTGTGTAAAATTTTATTTTTAATTTGAAAAATTTCTTGAGATGACCAGCAGCAACCATGAAAAGCAGGAATAGTACTTGATGCATTTGCCTCTTATTCCCCCTAGAGCCCAAACTGAGTTTTACATCAGAAGAGAGTATCTTTTTCCCATGTAAAATAATCATGTCATAGAAGCAAGGAAAGAAGTTTGGGTAAAAGGTTTTTGAACTATTTCTTCAATATCAGGAGAGAGGACAGAAATTCTGACAAAAAAATTATATTACCATATTATATAAATGAGAAATTAGCAGCATTTTTTTTAATCATCTACTATTTGTGTCAACACATAGAATGAGCCTCATATGTATCACAAGTAACAGAAGGAAAGCTCAGTGCCTCTCAGCTACTCAAACATGGTCATAAAACACTCTGGAGACCAATAATAGTTGCATTACGAAGGACTAAGTAATAATATTCAATTGAACTTTCAAAGAAGAATGAACAATCTAAATTTCATGAGGAAAATATTCTCATATCCTCCCTTAAATCAGTCTTTTGATAGTAATTGGGAAAGGAACTGTATCGCTGTTTTCAACATTCTCCTCACATACTAGAATACTCACCTGTTGCTCTAATTCTCCAACAGCATCATTCGTAGGAGAGTTCAATATTTCTTTACTCATCAACTAGAAAATTAAAATAGTAAACTACAATAAAATGATGTTATGCAGTAAAAATATATTTATTTGAAATGATAGTAAAATGCTTTTTATTTATTTTTTTATTTTATTTATTTCTTGTCTTAATTTAATGATTTTTAGATTATTCAAATAAAAATTATATTAGAGACTGTATTATTAAATAATAATACAATGCTCTAGCATTATGTTACTTAGAACATCTTCAGTATGCCTGAAATATGTACATTAAAAGTATCTGCATGCTGAAAAATTATAGTACTAGTTCTAAAATTGAATTCCTAAATAAAATTGAATACATTGAATAAAAATTATTCCCTCAAAACATAAATTAACACTTTCAAAATACAATGTTTAAATGAATGATATGGCAAAATTTCTAATTTGAGCAATCATTTAAAAAGTGACATAACTTGTTTGCATATGAAAGGAAGACATATTTATATACATTAATGCTTGAATTTAAACCATAATGCAAACTTAGAAGACACAGACGTCTTAAAATCTTGTAGATGATTCCCTCTAAATCATGCCCATTCCCTACTGTCCTCACTAATCCATCACCACTCTATTTTTAGCTCTTCTCTGCACTCCACTTCACCATAGCCTTTTAGTCTCATTTTAAGAATTAATACTCACCACATGAATTCTGACCTTATAGTTCAACTTAAATAACTAGTCTTGTTTAAACCGAGGTTAGCTGTCTCCAAAACCTAAGCACCATCACATTTGCTCATAGCTCCAACAATGTGAATACGCATATGAGATTTACACACACACACACACACACACACACACACACACACACACACTTATATACATACTTTAAATTTTAAAAAAAGACGGCTCTTCTTGGCAGACAAAAGAAAAAATAAAAATTCTTATCTGCTTAGGACTGCTTAGTTGAATTTATTTATTTTTTTAAAGATTTATTTATTTATGCATATAAGAACTGGGGTGTAGGCCAGAGGTGTGTATGGGGTGGTGGGGGGGGAGGTGAGAGTATTCACCAGAGACAGAGCAGGTAGCAGAACAGGCAGATCCACTGAAATACGCTGCTGAGGGGAGCAGCGGGCAAGACAGGAGAGGTCTGCTGGGCAATGTGGGTCAGCTCCCTGGCCTCAGATCAAGCTCCTGCTGCAGTGGCTGCTGATAGCTGAGACTTAATCCCTTGCGCCATCAGGAAGGCCCCTAGTTGAACTTATTTACAGGAACTTGACAATATTAACTTTTCAAAACATAAAGGTATATGAAGTCCTTTCTGGATATTTTGGTGGGGAAAAAAGGGGAAAAACACTACCTAACTGTACGCAAACCTGAAGCAGAATAAAAATTTATACAAACAGAAAAATACACATCCATGAAATTGATATGTAAAATTTATATACTTTGGTTTAAAATTTTCACACATATGAACATAACTTACCTCTTGAATAGCAGTCATGACCACATGCTGAACAGACTCTTCCAATGTCATTATATTTTGAATATGTTCTATGATTAAAAAAAAAATCAGATCTGAAAAAAATACTTTTAACCCACAGTACTTTAGTCATTCATTTAACTGTGTAAGAATTTATTTACCACATATGCCTATGCAAGCACTTTATTTTTCCACTAGAAATATACTCCACTGAAAAAACATGCAGAATTGAAATTTTAAATATCATTTTTCCTAAAGAAGACAATCGCCTCATCTTATAAAAAAAAAGAAATTATGGGGCCTCCCTGGTGGCGCAGCGGTTGAGCGCTGCGCTGTGGAGCTGTCGGCAGCAGCGACGCGAGTTCGACGCCCGGCCAGGGAGAATCTCACATGGCGCGGCAGACCTCTCCTGCCTCGCCCGCTGCTCCCCTCAGCAGTGTATTTCTGATCTGCCTGTTCTGCTCCCCACTCTGTCTCTGGTGAACCCTCTCGCCGCCCCACACCTCTGGCCTGTACCCCAGCTTGTATGTATAAATAAATAAATCTTTAAAAAAAAAAAGAAATTGCAGTAATCTTAATTATGACAATTTCTTCCCAGAGGTCAAAAATCCTGTATTATAGGATATTTCACATGAATTAAAATAAACTCCTATGATCTTAAGTGAAGAGTTTCATTTTATCACCTACTTAGTTTCAAGAGTGTTTTCAAAAAAGCCTCTTATAAACTCCTGCTGAAAATTTACCAAGTCTCACCTCAAGTTGATTCTTTTTTAATTTATATATATTTTACATACTTGTTCATTTTTGTACAATGTTTTCTTTCTTTTCTCAGGTGTAATCTCCCCTAGAATTTCTACCACCAACTCACCCGTGCATCATCACCACAGTCCTTTGTGCTCTTCCTGTCCTCATTTTGGTCCCTCTCCCTCCACTCAAGTTGATTATTACACCTTACCACAAACACACATGCAATAAGCTAAGCTGATTCTGCCCTCCCCCCCAAAAGAAGATTATTCAGTCATTAAAAAAAGAGAGAATACACTGCCATTAGTAACAACAGATGGACCTCAAGGGCATTATGCTATATGAAATAAGTCAAACAAAGACAAATTCTGTCTGTGATCTCACTTAAATATAGAATCTAAAACAAAACAAAAAACCAAACAGGAAGAAGTCAACTCAGAAAAATAAGTCAGATTTAAGGTTACCAGAAGTGGGAGTCATAGAATAGAAGAAGGTGGTCAAAAGGTACAAACTTCCAGTTGTAAGATAAATCAGCACTAAGGATACAATGTATGTCATGATGGCTAACTAGGTTTTAACAAGGCTGTCTATATGACATACAGAAAATTTGTTAAAAGAGTAGATCCTAAGAGTTCTTACAAGGAAAAAAAAATGGTTTTTCTTTTCCTTTTCTGTATGAGATAATGGATGTTAACTAAACCTACTGAAGCAGTCATTTTAAGATATATATCAAATCATTATTACATATACCTTAAACTTATACAGTGATGTGTATCAGTTACATCTCAATAAAACTAGAAAGATTTTTAAAAGAAAATGAGGAACTATAAGGAAGCGTCTTTCGTATATTTGCATTTTCAATCCACTTCAACGGTATGTTCTCTACAGCTAAAACAATTTTCCAAAATATTTAAGGACTCACTATTTTCTAAAAACTTACTGTTTTAGTGATTCTTCTGGACAATATTTAGAAGTTCTGTAAACCTTTATTTATTGTGAAGTCATGAACTAGATAAAAATACTGAAAGATTCTGGATTACACTTATCACTAAGTGCTATGGTGGTAAGGGAGGGGGAACAATTAAATGGAGAATGCACAGCCACTGGATAATGGAATGCTTTAAGTTCACAGGACGCATCTTTTATAAGCATCTTATATCTTATAAGCAAAAATCATGTTTTTGTATTGGAAATATCAACGGAATGCACCACCATCCATTTCTATCACCAGATTATTATCTAAAGAATGCACTGGATAGTGCATTCTACTGGAAAGAGCAGGATATCATCTCAAGAAGCCTAGATCATAATTTAGTAGTTGCATATTTATTTATGAAAATCTGAATTAATTTAAGTTTCTAAATCTTAAATGTGAAACGGATAACATATTGATGATTAAGCACATTTTTAATTAAATATACACTAAGTTTTAAATACCAAATATATTTAACAAATTAAACTAAAATACATTTAGGAATTTAGACACTGAATATGAATCACAGAATCCAGGTACAAAATGGATATTCAGCACTTGTAGCTTTTTTTTTTTAATTGTCATTTATATCTTTTACATTTCGTATTTCCCTTGGATAACCCACCACCAATTCATCCGTGATCCATCTTCATGGTCCCTTGTATTCTTTTCTACTCCATTTTGTGCCCTTACCCTCCCTCCCCCTCCCCACCTCCCCCACCCACTGAGTGTCTCTCTCCTATTTGGTGTCCTTATAGTCCTGTTATAAGTGAAACCATTCAGTATTTTTCTCTTTCTTTCTGGCTTATTTCACTGAGTATGAGCCCCACTAATTCCATCCATGTCACTGCAAATTGCATCTGTTTATCTTCTTTGAATGCTGAGTAGTATTCCATTGTGTATATGTACCACATCTTCTTGATCCAATCAA
>PVIJ01012301.1:38713-50513 GCA_004024925.1 Scalopus aquaticus
CAGTGCTGCAATGAACATACGGGTGCATGTATCCTTTCGGATTAGTGTTTTTGTATCCTTTGGGTAAATTCCCAAAAGTGGGATTGCTGGGTCGTATGGAAGCTCCATGTTTAGCAGTTTGAGGAATCGCCATACAGCTTTCCATAGTGGTTGGACCAGTTCACATTCCCACCAGCAGTGTAGAAGAGTTCCTTTTTCTTCACATCCTTTCCAGCATTTGTTGTTGCCTGTATTTTTAATGTGTGCCATCCTCACAGGTGTGAGGTGGTATCTCATAGTGGTTTTTGATTTGCATTTCCTTGATTATAAGTGATGTTGAGCATTTTTTCATGTATCTGTTGGCCATTTGCTTTTCTTCTTTGGAGAAGTGCCTTTTTAGCTCTTCTGCCCATTTTTTGACTGGATTATTGGCTTCAGTTTTGTTGAGTTGTGTGAGTTCCTTGTAAATATTTGTTATCAGTCCTTTATCAGATGTATTGTGTGCAAAGATCTTTTCCCAGTTAGTAGGGTATCTGTTAGTTTTGGCTAATGTCTCTTTTGCTGTACAGAAGCTTTTTATTTTGATGTAATCCCATCTGTTTATCTTGTCCTTCACTTCCTTTGCTTTGGGGGAATGTGTCTTTAAAGATTTTGCTGAGATGTATGTTGTGTAGAGTTTTGCCTACATTTTCTTCTATAAATTTTATGGTTTCAGATCTTACGTCCAGGTCTTTAATCCATTTTGAGTTGGCTTTTGTGCAGGGTGTGAGGTAGTAGTCTAGCTTCATTTTTTTTTGCATGTAGCTGTCCAGTTTTCCCAGCACCATTTATTGAATAGAATGCCCTTGTTTCACTGCATTTTCTTTGCTCCTTTGTCAAAGATTAGTTGTTCATAGATACGCGGCTATAATTCTGGGTATTCTATTTGGTTCCACTGGGCTTTGTGTCTGTTTTTGTTACAGTACCATGCTGTTTTAATTATTATGGCTTTGTAGTATAGTTTGAAATCAGGGAGTGAAATTCCTCCTTTTCTTTCTTTTTAGTCAGGAGGGCTTTAGCTATGCGAGGTTTTTTGGTGGTTCCATATGAATTTCATCAGTAGTGGATCTATTTCTTTGAAGAATGTCATTGAGATATTTATTGGAATAGCATTTAACTGTAAATTGCTTTTGGTAGGATTGCCATTTTGATAATGTTAATCTTTCCAATCCATGAGCAAGGGATGCCTTTCCATCTTCTTGTGTCTTCTTCTATTTCAACAGTATTTTATAGTTTTCTTTGTATAAGTCCTTTATGTCTTTTGTTAGATTATTCCCAGATACTTGATTTTTTTGGTTTTGATTCTGAAGGGGATAGATCTCTTAATTTCTTCAGATTGGGTGTTTACATATATGAATGCTACTGATTTTGTGCATTGATTTTGTATGCTGCTACTTTACTGAACTGGTCTATGAGTTTGAGTAGTTTTTCTATGGAGTTTTTACAGTTTTGTGTATATATTATCATATCACCTGCAAATAGAGACAGTTTAATTTCATCTTTTCCTGCTTGGATCTCTTGAATGTCTTTCTCTTGTCTAATTGCTCTGGCTAGGACTTCCAGTATTATATTGAAAAGCAATGGTGAGAGTGGACATCCTTGCCTTGTTCCTGATCTTAGTGGAAAGGCCTTCAGCTTCTTACCATTGAGGATAATATTGGCTGTGGGTTAGTCATATATAGCTTTTATTATGTTGAGGTATGTTCCTTCTATCCCAAGGATTTCAAGGGCTTTTATCATAAATGGGTGTTTCACTTTGTCAAATGCTTTCTCAGCATCTACTGATATTATCATATGGTCTTTTTTTGTTGATGTGTTGGATTATACTGATTGATTTTCGGATGTTGAACCATCCTTGTGTCCTTGAAATAAATCCCACTTGGTCATGGTGTATTATCTTTTGGATGCATTGTTGGATCCTGTTGGCCAAGATTTTGTTAAATATTTTTGCATCAGTATTCATTAGGGAGATTGGTCTGTAGTTTTCTTTTTGTGTGTTGTCTTTGTCTGGTTTTGGTATGAGTAATGTTTGCTTCATAGAATGTGTTTGGTAGTACTCCTTCCTTCTCAATTTTTTGAAAGAGTTTGTGTAATACAGGGACTATTTAGTTTTTGAATGTTTGGTAGAATTCGTTTGTGAAACCATCTGGTCCTGGCTTTTGTTTTTGGGGAGGTGTTTAATTACTGTTTCAATTTCACTGCTTGTGATTGATCTGTTTAGGTGTTCTATATCTTCTTTGTCTAGTTTTGAGTGATTGCATAGTTCTAGGAATTTGTCCATTTCCTCTAGGTTGTTGTACTTGTTTCTGTATAGCTGTTCATAGTAATCTTCCATTATTCTTTAGTTCTTTGCTGTGTCCATTGTGATTTCTCCTCTTTCATTTATTCCATTTGTGTTTTCTCTCATTTTTTCTTTGTAAGCCTGGTTAATGGTTTTTCTATTTTGTTTATTTTTTCAAAGAACGAGCTTTGGGTTTCATTGATCTTCTGGATTTTTTTTTTTTAATTTCCATTTCATTTATTTCTGCTTTGATTTTTATTATTTCCTTTCTTAAACTGGCTTTTGGGGTTTTTTGTTGTTCATTTTCTAGTTCTTTGAGATGTGAGATTAAATTGTTTCTTTGAGTTGTTTCTTGATGTGGGCTTGTAATGTTATATATTTTCCTTTTATTACTGCTTTTTCTGTGTCCCAGATGTTCTGGAAAGATGTGTCCTTGTCATTCAGTTCTAGATATTTTTTAATTTCTTCTTTGATCTCTTCGTTGATCCACTGGTCTTCCAGTAATGTGGGCTTCAGTCTCCATGAGGTAAGAGGGTTTCTCTTTTTCTTTTCATGGTTTATTTCTAGTTTGGCTCCTTTATGATCAGAGAAGAAGGTTGGCATTATTTTGATCTTAGTGTTATCTGTTGAGGTTTGTTTTGTGCCCTAATATGTCAACACTTGTAGCTTTTTAATGCAGGGCCAAGTTAAAATTCAGACTCTCTGACATATATCAGGGTGTTGTCTGCCAAACTGTTAACATTTTACGTGACTTTCTATGACAATATAGGTCATATGCGACTTTCTATGACAATACAGGTTGTTTCTACTACATATTGTCAAATGAATGAATATTACTTACCTTGTTTCTTTTCACAGTTGACTGCACATCCTAAAATAAGCTGGAGCAACCGCCCAAGTTCCACAGAATCTGAACATTCAGTTATTTGGTTTAAATCAGGGATAAGTTCTTCGGAAATCTGTTGTCCCAAAAACTGCAGTATCAAAACAATAAATTAGATCACTCATTTATGTAGGTTACAAAGAATTTACTACATTTAACTACAAGAAAAATAAATTATAAATAAGTTGAATGTCTCATATAAATTAACAAATGATACATGCGTAATTATTAAGTACTGATTAAAACTGTTAGAAAAGTTGAAGCAATCTCCCCAAATTTTAAGTAACCTTACAAAAACAATCACAACAGCTCATACCAAATATCCTTTGATCCTGTCAGAAAGAGGGATTTTTTTAAGAAACTCCGGTAGTGATCTATTATGAAAAAACTTAAGTCTTTCCATTAAAATTTGAACACATTTCTATTACGCCAAAGGACATTCACAGTATTTTGATACTGATCAGTTAACAGAGAACCACAATATAAGCCATCACAATTTCATGAGTGAGCAGCAAAACAAATGGAATAATCATTCATTCATGAACTTTTTATTTTCTTAGTTTACTAAAAAGTTTTTATGGCATCAATAAAGTTTCAAAATGAATGTTAGGCATTAATAAGCTGAAAATTTTCAGTACAAAAACTATTTGGAAAAAATCCAATTTTAATGATATGACAACTTTCAAAAAAAGAAACAAAACTCTTCAATGGCAAATGCTTCCAAACATTATTCAATAAACTTTTGTATATCAATACTACTAGAGAACTTGCTACAATGATGAACAGGGGGGAAGAGCTATTTGAATAAATGTACCATCTAATATGATTTTAATACTACTTTCATTCTGCATTTATTCCCAATTCACTTGCACATGCATTATTTCATAGTGTATCTTTGCTGTTGTTTCCATTAAAAAGAAATGTCAAAATAATATTTTCAAAGGGAATGAATTCAATTTAATTAAAAAGACTAGTTTATAGCATTGCATAAAATCAAAACCTATAAAGATTAAATTAACTATTTAGGAAAATAATCAATTTAAGGAGTATCAGTACAGAAGCAACATTATTTTTCAAATCAACATATTAGGTTGAAGCCCATTTATGTTCACAAAACTTGAATGTTCTAAAAATGGTTTTAAAAAAATACATTCCAGGTATAAATTACATTCTAGTAAAATGTTACAAATAAAAGGCCAAACTATTTTTCAGTGTCAATCATATCATAGCATTTTGCATGTAAAGAAATCATGTTTTTCATACCTCATTATAATATTTCATAATTCCTTGAAGTACCTTCTTTAAATTACTAGCCTAATGGGAAAAAGAATTAAATTATTTCATTTTAATAATAATAGAAAATATATGCCAAGGTGAAAGACAAAAAAACTTCCCCTTGATAAAAAATAACAACCAAAAAATTATATAATAGAACTCGACAAATATAAGTACATGCTATTCTTTATCCACGTTTTAGTCAAAAGTTCAATTAGACGAAAAAAATGTCTTCATGTTTATATAGTTTAGTTAGGATGTTTCTATTTAAAGTGAACTACAATGCATTCAAGTAGCAACTTTAAAGATGTAGCTCTGAGTATGCCTTTCTCCAGTCATGAATAAATAAAAGGGTCTAGACTTACTCTCCGGTCACACCTAGAGAAAACAGGACCAGATACAAAAACAGTAACTTTTAAGCTTTAGCAACAGGCAGTACAGAATTCTGATATCTAAGAGAACAGAAACAAAAAAGATGAGCACTACACTAGTCCAAGATTTCTCTCTAGAGGCAGTTTTCACACCACAGTGTAGGAAAGTGTAAACTAAGCAAAGTCTGAAGTTCTTGTTAAGATGAAGAGACAGACATCAGAAATTCAGGAAGGTCAAAGTAAAGTGGTTTGCAGGGCAGACAGATGAAGAGGTGAAAGTTATGCAGAGGAAGAGCTCCAGAAATCTGCATAGCGGTTCCTTTGAATCTTTACTGGAAAATTAACATGCATGGACATGGATAACACATCATGAGGTTAAAAAGAAAAAAAATATTTCCAAGGAAAGAACAATCCAGGGAATTATAAACTGAGCAATTCCCAAAGATTACAAGGGGTCAGAAATTGTTAAAACTCTCACCAGTCCAAATTGAAATAAGCATTCACTAAAGACCCCAAAATGCTCACAACTTACTAGTGTGTGTAACAAAGATCTGGAGGAAAAAAGAGATTTGTATTCTGCCCCCTAAAACATTTACAGGACCAAAATGATTAACACATATCCTAACTCCCTGAAAAAATAAAGTTTGACACTCCTAAAAGAATACAAAAAGCTGAGGAATCAACAGTGAAATTCAGAGTCTAGCAGTGACTACATATGCGAAGAAGCAGGAAAATGTGGACCATCAGTTTTGCAGCTTCTTATAAAGTTAAATATACACTAATAACTCAGCAATTACAGTCAGGAATATATCTAAGTGAAATTATTAAATACACACGCACACATACACACACACACACAGTCACTCACATGTGAACATTCATTACAGTTCTAATCATAATAGCTAAAAACCAATTCAAACATCCATGAATTAGTCAAAGGCTAAGCAAACTTGTATATGAATACACTACTGAGCAGAAAAAGAAGTAACTACTAATACCAGCAACATGGATGAGTATCAAAAATGTCACACTGAGTGAAAGGTGCTAGACACAGAGGACCAAACAGCACATATCTGATTCCATTTAATTTGGAACTCTAAAAATGAAATCCATTGTGACAGAAAGCAGATATGCAGCCCCAAGTGTCAAGATAGGAAAGGAGCATAATTAGGAAAGGGCTTAAGTGCATCTTTTGGGTTAATGGAAATGTTCTATATCTAATTATGATGATAGCAACATAAGAACGTTTGTGTCAAAATTAAACTGTACACAATAAAATACGCTTCTAAGTTAATTTTTTTAAAAAGATTTATTTGAGCTTGGTGTTAATTTTAGAGCCATTATTGAAACCAAGTGCTTCTAGCATTCATTCTGCATACCTTTATTCTCCAGTTGTCACCAATATCCTCTTTAATTCGGCTTAACCAAGATTCATCGAAACAAGCTACATCTCTAAGATAAAAATGCAAATGTGAAAAAATACCAAATTCCATCAACAGAGAATATTATTTTATATCTTAAAGTCTATCCTTAATAATAAACATCATTTAACTGAATCCACTGAATTTTCTGTAATTCCTAAGAATTTCTTTTGGAATTTCTCATAATAAATTACTTAGGTTGTTAATATCTTCACTTTAACAAACATTTACTAAATATCTCATATGGGCACCCAGTTAGCACAAAGATGTAAAAGTCACAATTTTAAATGGGGTAAAAATTAACATTTTAATGTGTCTACTATGCATTAAGCGCTGTACTTACTGTTGTCCCATATGCCTTCATTTAAATATTAGAGTAACCATCTATTATGGTCACTTACTCAACAGGAAACTGAAGACGAGAGAAGCTAAGCAACTGTACCAAGTGACACTAATACAAGGCAAAATACAAAATAAATTTATTTCTCTGTAATTGAGTAGAATGAGTATGAGAAACTCACAAAAACAGATAGTTTTAAACTTATAAAGTCCTATATTGATAAATTTAAGTCCAAGATAAAGAACTGATAGGTAATTTTATATATTTAGTAAGATCTTGAAGAATAACATTTGACTATAAATATTGTTAAAATGCAACTAGTTCTGCAAATAAGTGTATGACCACTCTGAGTGAAGAATTGAGCAAGGTATTTGAATAAAAATGATCTACACTTCTGACTCTCAGAGAAACAGCTATTAAAGGGGGACTAGAACACAAGGGAAGGTGCTCAAAGGGGAAGGTGATAAATAATTTAAGGGATAAGCAAACACCACAAAAATCACAAAATGAGTGCTAGAAGAGGCCTTAAAGCTCTCATCTAAATAAACCTTTTTTTCGGGCCTCCCTGGTGGCGCAGTGGTTGAGCGCTGCGCTGTGGAGCTGTAGGCAGGGCGCGATGCGAGTTCGACGCCCAGCCGGGGAGAATCCCACTTGGTGCGGCAGACCTCTCCTGCCTCGCCCGCTGCTCCGCTCAGCAGTGTATTTCTGATCTGCCTTTTCTGCTCCCCACTCTGTCTCTGGTGAACCCTCTCGCCGCCCCACGCCTCTGGCCTGTACCCCAGCTTGTATATATAAATAAATAAATCTTTAAAAAATAATAAAAAATAAAAATAAAAAACTTTTTTTTTTAAACTTTAAAAATAAGCCAACTAAAGTGGAGGATGAAACTAAAAGGTATTATTTTCCAAGGCTATATCTTGAATTTAAAAATACAAAGCTGAAACTAGAATACCATACCTGGCTTTTCAGAAATCATTCTGTCTCAAATGTGCTAATTTAAAAGATGTAACATCTGACTATGGTAACAAAAAATGGCTTCACCATTTTCATCATTTTTAATTAATCTATTTGGAATTTGTATTCATTTTCTTTTGAACAACTTAGTGTTAATTATTTTCAACTGAATGAGCAAATAAGTAAGTGATTAATACTTAAGAACTCTAGAATTCTACACTCTGTCTCTCTTCTTGCTCTCGTAAGCATGTCTAGTTAAAGACAAGCAGAGAAGTTATCCAGGTTTAAACTGACAAAAATCAGCTTTTTTGTTGGAGAAAGTATCATGCAGCATTTATAGTTACAGTGGGTTGACCAGCCTCCCACCAAAAAATAGGCTCATATCCTAGCCCAGGGTACCTGTAAATGTGACTTTATTTGAAAGTTGGGTCTTTTCAAAATGTAATCAAGACGAAAATCTCAAATAAATAAGAATTTTCATTGCTCATTTAAAATTTATGGCTACAAAAAAAGCAAAGAATAATGAGATGATAAACTTTTTTGTTCCTTGTATGCAAGAATACCTTGGTACCTACGAGATGTCTGTTATCACTGAATGGGTAAAGTTTCAATAAACATTAGAATACAAGACTAGAATACAAGTCAATAACCTTTAGAATACAAGTTTCATCCTTGGTATTGGGTTTAGTTTCTTCACTGAGAGTCTGGGCTACTTACATTTTGTTTAGAACTTGTGCCATGGCAACTCCATTAGTCAGCTGTTTGACATCTTGACAAGGTGCAGCAGTATTGAATGTCTGCAGCTAAAACAAAATGAAGAAAACGACTTTATCACCTCTTTATACCTATATGGTAATCACTGCAAAATATACATATACATACACCTATACAATAGAGGGACACTGTAAACAGAGAGCTGACACATCATCTCATATCACTTGGTAGGAAACCAAAGACTACAAATATCAGTTTAAAATTGCTTAGTTTACAGATAAACTCTAAAATAATGCAGAACTCTGAATGCTACTTAACAACTCCCCTATGGGAGTAAACAGTCAGTTTAGGAGCTCACCCACCATGTCAATTTTCTGTATCTAGGTTGGTTTTAGATATCAATAACTTGTCAAATCTCTTTTAAACATCTGTGTACATAGTAAGGAAAGATGTGAAATGGGGGCATCTTCTTCTAATAAGTAAATACAAGAAAAAATTTAAAAGCAAATTAAAATAGCCAGAATGAATCATAAAAGAAATATAATTAACCTATAAGGATCCTAAATTTACTATGATTTTCTTTTGTCAGACATATTCATCTCCTTTACTATTCCATTATAATTCCTAAGTTTACCACTTAACTATCTTAATCCAATAAAATTCTCCCACAATAATTCACCTTCAGTGGTTCTGTGAATTAGCGACTTTATCTGTCTTCATTATCCTAATAGAACATGGAAAAATGGTGTAGACAAACTATCTTTCAATCATCTCAAAGATACTTTACTGAGCTTTTACTCTATGTGGGATACTCTAATATAAGATGGTATTACAAAGGAAGATGGTATTACCAATTTCTTCCCTCAACTAGCCTCAATCAAGAATTGAGTATAAGGAGCAAAGGGAGGTGGAGGCCCAATGGATTATAATGGAGGATTTTTGGGTAGTATGAGCATGGTATGGTAAGATACATTTGTAGAGGTGTGAACCTATATCCCTAAAGCATGTACAGTGTTGTAAACCAATGTTATCTCAATAAACATAGTAATTTTAAAAATAAGGATTAAGGAGAAGATATGTCTTTTTTAGAAAATACCATTTCTAATGCCATGATTATAGAATGCTCAAAATGTACTAAAAATGAGTCAACTAATATAATTAGAACTTGCATTTAGAAGATTTCCTAGAGATGATTCCTAAAGTCCTAAATGGAAAAAGTATTGAGTAAAGAAAAGGAAGGAAACTGAGGAAATAAGAACATGATAAAACCACAAATTCTTGAAAAGACAGTATTTTTAGGCAACATAAGATTCAGTATGACTGGCTTTCCAGTGCAAAAAGGGATCGAAAGGGGGAATCAGTCAAGCGGCTTAAAAAACCAGGCAGGAATCAAGACTGTGAAAAGCCAAGACAAGAATGTTACACTTACACTTAATGGTATCTCTATAATAAGAATGAGGCTAATTTCGACCCTAAAAGGCAGCTGTGAGATTTAAATGAATGAGTGTGCTTCCACCACGCCTGGCCCATGGTTAAGAGCTCAACAGCTCTTAGTGCATTAGCTATGTCAGGTTTTTTCAAAGCATGGGGTTTAGGAACAATAGTTATCAGAATCTCCAGATAAATTAAATCAAGAAAACCCCTGAGTGATCCTTAGGCACATAAATTTCTTAGAGTCACTGTTGAGTGATACAGAATCACATAAGAGCAATAAAGAAGATGCTGACATCTTTAGAATACGTTGGATAGCAGCAATAGCCACATACAGAGTAGAAAAGAACAGCTTCATGCTTGAGTCAGTTAGAAGATTCCTGCAATGCTCTTGCTGATAAAGTGCATAGCTTAGAGATCATTATGTTAATGTTGATTGAGAGGAAAGGATGAATTTATGGAATATTTAAAATATAAAATAAGAAAAATTTTGCACTGGGTAGAAAAATCCCAGGGCTTAGGGTATCTTTCAAAGGAAGATAGTCATATACTTTCAGGTATACGGTTGGAACTCTTTTCAACCTTTCCGACTTATACTTTACATCATTAAATTTTTATAAAATGGATATGACTGCTAATTTTAGGAAGAAAAATTTCAGCAAAGTAACAGGAAATATATAAAAGGAATATGTATACTAAGTAATTGTCTTATTACCCACCATCAAATTAAGCTGAATTTCCAGTAAATTCTGTTTTTTTCAGCACTAGGAGGGCAATAGAACTATGATTAACAGAATTAGAGAAGTCAAATTAAGATAACTGAGATAAATTTCTTCTCTGTACAGCCATGGATTTGTAGTGTCTCTGACACTCTTAAGCTAGCTAGAAAATAAATTAGATTAATGAAAATTTAATTTCATTTGATTAAACTGAAAGGCTTTATAACCAAGAACAGGAGTGATGGCAAGAAAAGGAGTGAGAAACAAAAATGAAATTCTTTCTTTTCATAGAGGGGAAGAAGTAAAAGACTGATTTGGTGACTGACTCAAAAAGTACAGAGCTTCTCTCATAAATACAGAGTTCTGGCAAGTAAACATATTACTTTCTATTTTTAAATAAGGTGAATAATCTGAGATGTGGAAATGCTGCTTCAATATAGAAATCAAAGAAAAAAGGGGTTCTTCACAACTGAGAGACAATTAAAATTCAACTTTAGGTCAACTCTATTGTTCTCCTTTAGCTTCTCATTTCAGAAAGATCATTGTTTTGAGCATTAAGATCTTAATAAAAATGACTTAGCCTCGAACATTTTTTGTTAACTTGGGTATACATTAGTATTTAGTCTTAGTACTATAAATGAGTAGGATTAGTATTATTAGTCTTTCTTTCATCTGCTTGTCAAAGAATGAAAGAACTAAGGAAACCATTTTTAAAAATCTGGTCCAAGCTTCTAATTTTACTAATACAGTACAAACATTTATTTAAATTTCCAAATGTCACACAGAATCAAATGATCTTCATCCAAATACTTAAACTCTCATACACTCCTTCCACCATAAAAATGATACTCAAGGTGATCCTTCAGCCTTAAATTGTTCAGTGAGGAGAAATACAACAATTCTAAAAACTAATGATCTTAACAAATTCCAAATCATAAAAAATAACTTTTTAAAAACTAACAAAAGAGGCATCTCTTTACCTAACCAACTTTTCTTAATGACTTCTCTAATTCTGTTAATCATAGTTCTATTCCCCTCCTAGTGCTGAAAAAACAGAATTTACTGGCAATTATCCTCTCACCGCCATGATTTGGCCTCATTATAATTTTATTTAAATTTCCTACTACACTTCCTCTCAGCTTATAATTTGATTTACTATGGTTGGGAGCACATTTAGAGACCAAGGATATTGATGGAGGAGATATAACTTAAAAATAAGGACCCACACAAGGAGCTGGGGGTGGACAGAATCAACACTACCATTAGCACAATCCCTAAGTGCTAGCTCCTAAGTTACAAAGCATAGGTAGGAGCCAGATGGCAGTCTAGGGCCAAAGATACTGAAATTGAGCCCACTGTAGAATCTCAGGTCTCTTTTCTTTTTTTTTTTTTT
>PVIJ01012302.1:0-29735 GCA_004024925.1 Scalopus aquaticus
TGGACATCTGGGTTGCTTCCATACCTTTGCTATTGTGAACAGTGCTGCAATGAACATACGGGTGCATGTATCCTTTTGGATTAGTGTTTTTGTATCCTTTGGGTAAATTCCCAAAAGTGGGATTGCTGGGTCGTATGGAAGCTCCATGTTTAGCAGTCTGATGAATCGCCATACAGCCTTCCATAGTGGTTGGACCAGTAACTTTCACTCCCCGTTTGCTTCAACCGCTCCTCACATGATGTGGTTTCCAAACCCTTCTTTATAAACTCATTTCATTTGCCTGGCACTTCTCTTAAAATGTGGCCTCCACAGTGAGAAAGACGCCCCATGTGTGGTCTGGCTACTGCAGACACAGTCCCGTGTCACCCCTGTGACCTGCCACGTCCTTTCTCAGTGATGCCGCCTCACACTGACTTTTTAGAAGTTTCTTCTCAGCCCTCAGTATTTCCCAGCCCCTGCTGCCCCATCCGAGCTCGGTATAGTAGGCTTCTTTGAGCCCAAAGAGGGTCAGGGACTTTCATCTGTGCTGTAATGTTCCTTTTTGTTGACAGCAGCCTCTCCCTTTACCCAGCTGAGACTTGAAATTCCACTTTTAACCAGTGGATCCGCTCATCTTCCTCAGCCTACAAGAGATGCTGTGAAGGAAGAGCCCGTGGGGCTGGCGGGGCCAAGGGATGTGATCTTAGTTTGTTAAATGATCTGTGTCAGCCTCTGTGGGTGTACGAGGCTCCTTTCAAGTTAGACAAGAGCAGGACGCTTGGCTGCCCTGGGGCAATAGGTCCAAACCCTGCAGAATGCCCGGGAACGCCTGGGGACCGGTGGCTGATGTGCTTTGTGCCCCAGGTACTGATCAGTGGGATCCTTGTTAATAAGATCGGAGCCATGGGTGGGGGTTGGGAGTATATCAGGGAACTCCCCCTCCCTGGAGCCCAAAATCCAGTGTTCAGTTTGACGCACGCTTGTCTGTCAATGAAAAGGCCAGGATCTTGCTCTCAGCAGCACTCTGCATCCTACAGCCTGCTCCACGAGTCCTGTTTCTGTTCTTTGCCACTGTGGTGTTGCTAACGCAACAAACCTCATTCTCATCCCCCCGCCCCCCACTCTCTACTCGATCGAAGCCAACTTCCAAGATTTGCTCTGTCAGTCCTGTTGCTGCTTCCTCAGAAACCTCCCAACAGAAACTTTCTCCCTCTCTCAGCTCCCCTGCCACAGTGCAGGAACATTCTGTGCTCTCTCCGCTCTATGTGCCAATCACA
Organism: Scalopus aquaticus; assembly: GCA_004024925.1. Classification (NCBI taxonomy): domain Eukaryota; kingdom Metazoa; phylum Chordata; class Mammalia; order Eulipotyphla; family Talpidae; genus Scalopus; species Scalopus aquaticus. The sequence continues at coordinate 1,257 of PVIJ01012302.1, forward strand.
GACACTGCCTCATCTCTCTCCTCTTTACAGCCACTTCACTCCTCATAACCCACTGACATCTGATTTCTACTCTCGTCACTCAACAGAAATTTACCACATCCAAGCCACGACTAGCTTCTGCATTGTGACATTTTGGGAGCAGTTTTTATTCCTCTTGCCCTCTCTGTAGAGTTTAGCCCACTGGCACTCCTCCCTCCTGTGCTGCCTGGGTGACAACATACTCTCTTCTGTCTCTGGGGAGGTGCCATTCAAGCCCCATCTCTCCCTGCTCACGTTTCCAAGATGCATCATTGGAGGATCTGTTTCTTTTCTGAAGTGTCCCTGCGAGTTCTCATTCATTCGGTGCCTTAATTACTCTCCATATTTTGATTTTCCTGAGCTCTGTGGCTCTATGTCTAACTCTGATGTTCAGCTCCTTGTGGAGACCCCGTGTTTCAAGCTCTGTGTGCCTGCCACAAAATTAGTCATCACCTAGCAGCCATTTCCTACCCCACCCCCATCTCTTCTTCCTCCACCTTCACCCATGTTTGTCTCGAAATGGTCCTGCTGTCCTTTTAGGTTCCTAAGCCTGAAACTTCAAGCCCATTCTGTCTCCTCCCTCTTTCTTACCTTCTGGATCTCTCAGTTACCAAGTCCGTTGATTCAATTCCCTACACCGTTTTCTCTCTTCATTGTCTTGCACTAGCCTTCCGCCTTTTCTCTATGCTTTTCAACTGGTCTTCCTCCAATGCCTTCTCCTAATTTCCACCCAACTAGTGATGTTTCTGAAACCTAAGCCTGAACAAGTTACTTTTTAGCTTAAAACTCCTCTGTTATTTGCCATGACCTAAATAATAAAGTCCAAGGTACACCATAGCCTTTATAGTCATTTCCTTCCTACTTTATGCAAATTAACTTTTACTCAGACTTTGTATGTAGGCTCCCTGGTTACAAGAAGCTTTCCCTTGGTTATGCTTCTTTGTACCTGCTACTCCCTCGGCGTGCAAAATCCATCCTTGAGTCTTTTTCTTGCTAATTACTGCTCATCTTTTCATATCACATGTCCTCTTGAAGAAGTCTGGCTCCCATAGGCTGGTCCAAGTGTTCCTTTAACGAGCTAGCTCCCGGGACACCCTGCTCTGCTCCTGCCACGGTTCTTATCACTTGTCTACTGTTCACCCTTATCTCTCTCCTCCCTGAGTGTGCTGCTTGGAGGCAGATTTCTTTCTGGATCCCTAGTGCTTAACAGAGTTTTGACAGCCAGTATATATTTTCATCACAGTGCTAAACATATTGGAGTGTTACTTGTGTCTCTCTTCCTCTGTTTCCCCAAGTGGACTGTATGATCCTTGAGAATTAGGAATATACCTTGTTTGTCTTTGTACCTCCAGCCCCAAGTATAGAGCCTAGAACACTGGCTCTAGTACAGAGGTGATGGGTTCCCAATCATTGTTTGTTGACCACTTGATGAATGACATTACAAAGAAGAGGATTTGATGGGGACTAACACTGACCGCTTGCACTTTGCTGTTCACAGTGCCAGGCACTACACTCACATCATGGGTTACTCCTCACAGGATCTCTTCCTGGTAGGTCTTTGCCCATTTTGCAGAGAAGAACACTGAGGCTCAGAGAGATTAAATAACCTGAACAGGACCCAGTAGAAGTACCAAGACTTGGACTCAGGTCTTCTGATTCCAAATCCTATGCTCCTCACTAGAACTCCCCACCTCCCAGAGCACCATGAAGAATCAGTCCCATTAACAACATCCATTCCAGCAGAGAAAGAGACTCCAAAGGACAGGTCAGCATTGGTAAGAATATTTCTGCCAACTGGTGGGATCCAAAGATGCCAAATCTGCTTTTAAACAACAACCAAAAAAGCTATTTCCTGCCTCAATTATACTCACACAGGAAGAGCCTTCCCCGCAGGAACCCGGAAGAGGCAATGATGAGCAACCTAAAATAAAATCAGACGTGAGGACGCTTTCTGAGGCTTGAAAAATTCAAGAAATACAGACTTGGGTAAAATTTTCTAAAAATGTTTAACGTTTCTGGGTGGTATGTCTTCCCCAAATTTCTAACTTGCCCTACAGATGTGTGTGCATGTATATGTAAACCTCAGACGTTTAAAGTACTGAAGGAAAGGGTTTGAGTGATTGTTTTGGGAGTAATGAGAGGGGAGAGCTTCAAATTTTCATCAACCCACTCTCCAGCCAGGACTAGAGGAGAAAAGTGCCAGCAACACACCATGTGTGATGGCTCCTGGGGGAGAGAAAAGCAGGTGGCTTTGCTTTTCTGGGCCTCAGAGACAGAAAATTCCATGAAGATTTTCCTCCCTTCCTGAAAATTGGAGGCCTCAGACTCCAACCTGTTAGTCCTAAATAGTACCAATAACTACTGGCCTTTCTAGCCCCTGGATGATCACGGCATGTGAATACGCAGCCCAAGCGGGGCCACTCATGGATCGATTTCTCTCTCTGCAGCTGAAGGAGGATGCTGGATGTCCCCTGGAAGAACCACAGCTCCGTGTCTGAATTCATCCTTCTGGGTTTCTCCAGAGATTCCCAAATGAATGTCATCCTCTTCAATGTCTTCCTCCTCCTCTACCTCTGCACACTTGCGGGCAATGGGCTCATTGTCACCTTGATATTCCTGGACTCCCGCCTCCACACACCCATGTACTTCTTCCTCAGTGTCCTCTCCATGTTGGACATGAGCTATGTTACTACCACAGTACCTCAGATGTTGGTGCATCTGGTGTCCCAGAAGAAAACTATCTCTTATGCTGGGTGTGTGGCCCAGATGTACATCTTTTTGGTGTTGGGCATCACTGAAGGCTGGCTGTTCTCCATCATGGCCTATGATAGATATGTAGCCATCTGTCACCCACTCAGGTACAAGGTTATCATGAGTCCCTGGTTGTGTGGGGCAATGGTGATATTTTGTGGATTGTGGGGTGTCAGCTGTTCCCTTGTCTACACTGTCTTCACAATGCGTCTGCCCTACTGTGGCCCCAATGAGATCAACCACTTCTTCTGTGAGGTCCCTGCTGTTCTGAAGCTGGCCTGTGCGGACACATCTCTCAATGACCGAGTAGATTTCATCCTGGGCTTCATCCTTCTCCTGGTACCCCTATCCTTCATCCTGGCCTCTTACGTCTGCATCTTTGCCACCATCTTGAAAATTCGCTCAGCCCAGGGTCGACTCAAGGCCTTTTCCACTTGTGCCTCCCACATCACCGTTGTCACCATGTTCTGTGGACCTGCCATGTTTATGTACATGAACCCGGGGGCCAATGCCTCTCCAGAGCGGGACAAGAAACTGGCCCTGTTCTACAATGTCATCTCTGCCTTTCTCAACCCCATCATCTACAGCCTCAGGAACAAAGATGTGAAGAGGGCTTTCCTTAAGTTAACAGGCTGGGGCAAGGCTCCTGAATGAAGTCAATGGAGCACAGAAAGCCACAACCAGACCCAAAACTGTAAGTTCTGTGGTCCTTCCACTTTATCTCCTATCACCCAATGAATGGAAAGGCAAGAACCACTGACTGAGAGTTAAGGAGGATGACGTGTGAAGATTGGTACCTGGGTGGGATTTGTTAATGGTTCCAAGACCTGGCCTGTGTTCAAACATTTAAAGACCCAACTGTAGACAGAGTACCAAAGCAGGACCTCTGTCTGATTAAATTTTTGTTGCCCAAGGTGCAAACAAAGCTTCATTAGTATTTGTTAGCTGAATGATTAAATGCAAGAGGGTTCAGGATTAAATCAACTGGGGATGGATGAGACAAGATGACTTGCAACACCCAGATTAGTGACTTTATTTGATCTCAATCAGGAACATGAAGAGATATAAAGAAACACATCTCGGGAGAAAGGAAAGGGGGCTTTAGGAATAGGGTTTAGGGACTGGGTATTGTCTGTCTAGCAAGCACTGTCCTAGCTGTGAGGGTCCCAGGGTACACAGTCCATCTTCTCCCTAGGGATGTGATAAACCATAGTGGGTCAAAGAACACACTCTGCAGCAAATGATCACCTTACAGGATTGTTATGGGAGGTCAAGTAGGAAAAGGTCTCAAAATAGCATTTGACATCTTGCATGTTATAGCTAAACACTGCTATTCCTCTTATTACATTCTACTTCTTCTACTACCCCAATTAACAAGCAAACTGAGATCACTTCAGCTTAGGGAAGCTCTGCTCTCTGGAAAGAAATAACAGGACCATGAAAAAGTGGATTGGATTTAGCAAGTTTGGGCCTGTCACCAAGAAGCTCATGAACTCTGAGTTGGCAAAACATTAAAAAATGATGACTCTTCTCAAGTTACCAAATGAACAGATTCTAATTACAATCAGTCGACACTCTTCCAAGATACCTTCATCAATAATCCCATACAAGAATTTTTAATAAACTAATTTCAATTGCGTAATCATGGTGTTAACACAGTGCTTAGTTCAAGAGGATACAGACAGGTAATGGCGGGTTCAGCTGATCATGCTGGTGCTGGCTTTTCCCACCACACTCAGAGCCCTTTGACTAGGGGTGTAAGGCCCCCAGGACCTTGGAGAAGGCACAGACAAGTTGCTCCAAGAATCTCATGAACTGTACTGGCTTCCTACACCTATCATCCCAAGAAATGCAGCAGCACTAAGTCAGAGAGGCAAGTTTTCACTCGCAGCATCTATCCCCCTTCACAGAAACACCTCCAAGTTTTGCCTTCCCTCTTTCATCATCAGGGAAAAAGAGAGGCAGGAGCTCCTGGCATTCATTTTATCTTTATCATCATTCTGACAACCCTCAGTCCACAGGCCCATCCCAGATCTTCCTGTTTCAAATTTGACTTTGAATTTTAAAATGGAAGTCACCGTTGATCTGCTATCAATGTCACATGACAGGTCACGCAAGGACACGTGGTCATGTGCTAACACCGTCAGGCTCTGGCTTTGAACATAAAGGTCATTTAAATCAAACAGGCCTCCTGTGATTAGCGTTAGCCTCCTTAGCATCAAAATTATGAAATTTTCAATGACTAAAAGTCCTCAACAAGGTAGTGATGGTTCCAATGAACCATCAAATGGAGATCATTGATTCAATACAGACAACAGCTAGGGAGACCACCCCCACATTATCCAGACAGCCCCTTCCCCACAAAATAGAGTCAAGAAGTGCTCATCAGTTGGCAAGACACCTCCACCAGCCACACTGTCCCACCCTTGCACAGATGAGGAAGGGAATACCCCAATGGGTGCCATGGCACCCTTCACTTTCTCCCTAAAATCCTCTGGAATGGCTGCCTGGAATTAGAGCCCATTGGTTAATCTGTTCCACCCACCATATCCCCTGCCTACCCCTGTCTTCCATGCCTGAGTAAATGCCTTAGGACAAAACCAACACTGAACTTTGTACCTAAGTAGCAGGGATAAAATATCTATCCCACCAAAAGTTTCAAACTCTGCATCATTCACCATCCCCAAGTTGGTTGCTCAGTAATCCCTTCATTCACCCCATCTTTGCCCCAACCTTCTGCTTATCCCTTTGCCCAGAACCCCCCTTTTTGTTATGCCAGCTTCAGCCCCATGGTCAGCACCATCTCTCCCAATAACCTCAACCTGCAATTCCTTCTGGGGACACCATATCCCCTGCAGCTCTCTGAAGGCAGATTCTTCGTTCTCACTCTGGACTGAGCTCCCACACGTTCTCATCCCCGGGACCTCTCCTCCCAGCTACCTGTCAGCCATCTCAGGTCACACCAAGAGTGGAACTCAGCGCCATGAACATTGCATCAGGCCCCCATAAACATGCACACTGGCCCCTGCATTTATCGTAAACACTCTTACAGGACACTTTGGGACTGTCCTTTGCCTCCTTCTGAATGATGCCTCGACCTCTTGTGAAAGCTGTCACGGCAACATGAGTCCCCTTCTGGTCTATGGACAGTGCAAAGTCTTTCTTGACCTGGGGCCTTTGAACTTGGTGCCCCTTGCCTGAAGTGCCCTTCTCCTGGCTCTTTCATCAGGTAACTCCTTTTCATCCTCAGGTAAATCTTAATCCCTCACCAAGGCCTTACCCATCAGCTCTTGGAAAATAGGTTCCCCTGCTCAGTTTTCTCTGTTATAGAACACCATTCTTCCTAGAGTTTTGCAACTTCATTTTCAGTAACTGAACTTTCTATTTTGAGCTATCATTCATCTAGTGAGAGAAATAATACTAATCTCTTGTTTGCCCCTCCCTTCTCCCTGACACCAAGTCTGCAGAGCTTACGAAGTACTGAGGTCTGTAGTGGAGGGCGGGGGCAGGTGAGTTAGGCTGGACCTCTGTGTCTGGCACCCATGGAGAAAACTGAGTACTTCTATGAGGTCATCGGTCCCCACAAGTCACTGTGGCATGTCTTGGGTGTGGTATTACAATTGTGTGACCATAAATTTCTTCATGTATCTGTCTCAGTTTAGGCAGGGCCTGATGCTGGCAAGCCAGAGTGGACCTCAAGAACTATTAGAACTTACTTGACTCATTCCTAGGATCACTGGGTCACCAGCGAAGCCTCAAGGAAGAGTGTATAAACTCTGCAGTACTAGTGAAGTCTGTAAACTCTGCAGTACTGGGATTCCTAGAGAACAGTGAAGTCTGTAAACTCTGCGGTCTGCGTAAACTCTTCACTCTACCGGTGAAGTCTGTGTAAACTCTGTGGTACTGGGGTTCCCAGAGACCTCATTTTTCATCCAAGTCTCTCAGAAGAGTATGAGTTACTGCTGGATGTTGCCCGTCGTGGTTACAGAAGGCCCACTTGCATGCAGCAACCTTTAATCTTCTATGACGTCCTTAACACCTTCTAGTTCACAGGGTAGTCACAAGTTCAAGCACTCGAGTTTTACATACTCCATCTACTGTGGTATAGAATGTTAGAGGCAAAGAGGTCTTGGAGACCATTCAATTTAAGGTGGTCATTTTATAGGTGAGTGATGCCCAGAGAAAGATAACAAATTGCCCAAAAGTTACAAGATGGGAACTAGAAATCGAGACACTATTAAGTGTCTCACTATTAAGTTGTGTGCCTGCTAGACCACAGTGCAGCGTATCTACATGTTAGCCCCATGGCCACACGGGTTCCAAATCAGGTCTGTGGGCTGCACTGGGCCTGTACACCATTGGCTTAATGTTACTGTTGGCTACAGGTAGTGTTTCCTTTGTGTTCACCACCTTGATCCTCTGCTAATTCCATGGACTGGGTCACAGGTACCATAGTTCATGTTGGTCACATGCATTCTTTAAGTTCCAGAACCATTATTGCAGATTATATCACCATCCACATTATGTGCTCTCCTCCTGTGCGTGTGTCTGGATTGTACACCCATTCCAGTTACCATGTAATCTGCATTGCTTTTCCACGAGAGGGAAGGTCTCCTGCTCCTTTGCTATCAGAGTTGACTACATGACTTCCTTTGAGTAACAGGATTGGAAGGAAGAAATTTGTGTCATTATGAACATTTTTTTTAGAGTCATCATGTATTTGGCCATTGTTCCTTTACTATGCTCAGAAGAATGGCATGTTCTAGACAGGACTTATTCCTCCAAGTGGAATCTGAGAATCCAGTGTCAGAAGCCACAGCCCACCTACAACTGACATGGAACAGTCAATTCTTGAGTGGATCTGAAGAACTATTAGAACTTGAGAAATCACAGTAAGTGAATGTTCTTGTAAGCCACTGAGATTATGACGTTGTTGCCACTCCCACAACAATGTAGCAAGTTGATCAAGACAGCTCATTGCTTTCATGGTTCACATTGGTGGCACTGGCCAAGCACTATGTTGGTTCACATGTAAAATGTTGGTTACATTAAAGATGCTGTCCCTTTCCTCAGCATTGGACATTCTACCCAAGATCCTTCTGGCTCCCAGTTCACAAGGCCACCCTGCCCTGCCCCACCACCTTAAGAAAAGCCGCCTTGATGTCCTTGTTTCGCAGACTATACACCACAGGATTGAGCAGGGCGGTGAAGACATTATAAAAGAGTGCAACCAGCTTGTCCCGCTCAGGGGTATAGCTGGAGTTGGGCCGCAAGTAGACGTAGATGGCTGGAACATAGAAGAACGTGACCACGGTCAGGTGGGAAGCACAGGTGGAGAAAGCCTTGCAGCGGCCCTGCGTGGACTTGATCTTGAGAATGGCCAGGGTAATACAGATGTAGGAGGCCACAATGAGGGAGATTGGGACAACATTCACAAAGAAGCTGATGACCAGGTCCACCAATTCAATGAGGTGGGTATCCGTGCAAGCCAAGGATCGAACTGCAGGGCCATCACAGAAATAGTGGTTGATGATGTTGGGGCCACAGTATGGCAGCCTCATGGTGAGGTAGGTATGGATCAAAGAGAAGAGAAAGCCACAAACCAAGCACCCAGCTGCCATCTTCGTGCACAGGCCCCAGTTGAGGATGACAGTATAGCGAAGCGGGTAGCAAATGGCCACATAGCGATCATAAGCCATGACTACAAAATATACACATTCGGTCAGGGTCAGGGCACCGAACACATACATTTGCAGCCAGCAGCAAGCAAAAGAGATGGTCTGAGAGTGAGAAAGGAGATGCACCAACATCTGGGGCGTGGTGGTGGTGACGCATCCTATATCCAGCAGGGAGAGGATACAGAGGAAGAAATACATGGGCGTGTGCAGATGCGTGTCCAGGTAGACTAGGGTGACGATGAGCCCATTGCCCAGGATTGAGCCCAGGTAGAGGATGAGAAAGACAATAAAGAAGATCCAGCTGGATGTGGGGTCCCCAGAGAAGCCAACTAGGATGAATTCAGAAACCCAGCTTTGATTCTGCCCCGGAGATGTCCACATGGTGGGATCTATAAGAGAACCACACTTATTAAATGTCATCTAACGTGTGGTTGCCTGGCAAGACATTCTACCCTGGGGGCCAACAGCCTAGGGTTTTAGTTCTGGCCCCACTACTCTGCTGTGTAATCTTGAACAAGTCACATAACCTCTCTGGGCCTCAGTCTCCTCATCCTGAAATGTGACTACTAATACTCACACTCAAGGCTTTGTGAGGGTTAGCAGCAGTGTACCATGAGCTATCACATAACAGCAGGGACACTTTTCTAGAAAAGCAACAGTAAGTGATTTCCTTATTCTGTGAACATATCGAAAATGGATTTTATACACATAGGAGCCTTGATGAACAAAGCTCTATAAGATTAAAGCAGGGAAAATGATGTGATTAGGAGACAAGGTAAACAGGTGATATATGTGGAGAGCCCTTCCATCTTAGAGGCCATCATCATATATGTATATATATATAAGAGAGAGAGATCACACACACACACACACACACACACACACACACACACACATATATTTACATCATATATTTATCATCATATTTATTTTTTACATATTTTTTACATCATTTTCCTTTTTGTACAATGTACTTGTATGCTTTCTCCTTTTGGGTGTATTCCCCATAAACTTCCCACTACTAATTCACCTGTGAACCATCACCATAGTCCCTTGTGCTCTTCTCTCCCCTGTTTTGATTCCTCTACCTGCCCCTCCCTTACAGAATGTCTCTAATTTATAGTTGCCTGCTAATTTTATTTGTTTTATTTATTATTAGAGACCATCTTCCTGATGTCTTCCCTCAACCCATGAAGATTTCCCTCCCGCAAGTTGGCAATACGAGGTCTGTCAGTAGGGGGCGCTAGAAGCCCACCGTGGCGTGACTGCAGCAGAAGGGACCTCCTAAATCCTTAGTCCCTCCACTTTGTACTCTATTCAGCCCTGAGACAGTAGCTGCTTTTTTCTCACTTTCTACTTAAATTGAAAGTAAAAAGCAACTATACAAAAATCAAATGCATTTTTCTACACCAACACCAGAAAGTAATATTGTAAGGACCATCTTAAAGTCAAGTATTTAGTGATAAAGCTAATGAAATATGTGTAGAAAATCATTGAGATAAATTAAGGAAAGGAAAATAATTGAGGAAAAAGAGAAGTTAAGGAAACTAAGAAAATGGGGGAATATGCCAAATTTATGGATTGGATAATTAGAATTATAAAGATGTGCAATTGCCTGTTTCATTCAATTAAGTACCAGTTAAATCCCCAGGAGTTTTTTTATTCCTGCATATATTGAAACCAGTTATGATTTTACATGGAAATTTTGAAGAATCTTGAAAAAATCCGAGTCACAGTACCAAAATAAAAAAAAAAAAAAAGGAGAAGGAGAAGGAGAAGAAAGAATCTTGGAAAAAAAAACAAAACCCAGGGTCTGGACAATTAGGACTTATGCAAGCAAAAAATCAAGCAAGTATGAAGTTGGTAGAAGGACCAATATATCCATGTAACAGAAAAAAGCCCAGGAGAGACCCATGAATATTTTGCCAACGACACATTACAAAGTTGATCCTACAATTAAATGGGAAAGGATGTTCTTTTCAGTATCTTCTGATGAATCGTATATATTCACACAGGCAAAAATTTGAATGCTACCTCACATTGTACAAAAGATCCATTCCAGATATTTGTAGTCTCAGATGGTAAATGGTAAAGTAAAACAATAAATTTTTTGGGCTCAAACAGAAATATCTCTACATCACCTTGAGGTAGATCATGATTTCTTAAATAGGACAACAAACTTGAAACCCACGTGATGTGGACATCACTTATGTGAAAAATACACATCTTCTAAGATTCTCTCAACCCAGCAGTTTCTCTCTAATTTACAAGTCCCAGGCCCCTAGAGAGCATGACGGTGGGACCTAATCGTCCCAGCACCACAGCTGAACATCCCCCAAGACAACCATCACTGTCCTTTCATGCATACGCCTCCACTGGCCTTGGAAATCCTTAAATTCAGGAAATTATACTATTCACTTCTCAGTTTCTAGCACCTCGAACATAACTTGACACAGAGAAACTATCAATGAATAGTACTAAAGAAATAAATGAAAGAGGGGTGGCAGTCTAGGAAGAAGGTGAGAATGGAAGGGATTGAGATATGGGGTCGGGGCAAGGAAAGGACACTGAGAAAAAGGAAAGGGGGCAACAGGGGTTTGGGGTGTAGGCACAGAGGACCCACGGTCTGGATGATCTGGCTTCTCATGACCTCTGGTCTCCACAGAAACCCAAGTTCCACCCTCAGCCCAAATCCCAGACCCTCTCACCTTGGATATCCACAGAAATAAGTATCAGAGAAGCAGCTACTTGCTCTTAAGGGAAAAGAATTCAGCAAGAAGCCCCCTGTGAAACAGAAGCCAGCAAGGCAGGACTCCAAGCAGTGTAGTCTCCAGGAAAGCCTGAGAATTCTGAGAAGGGGGAGGCGGAAGCCCCTTCCTTGTCTCCATCAAGCAGCTCTCTGGTCAGGCCAGCCCTGGCTCCTGGAGGCCTTCCCTGGAGGGTCCTGGGGTACAGATGGAGGGAGCCTCAGTCACTCCAAGCTCCTCCTATGGACCAACATGAGGCTTTATGGTCCCATCTCTCATGCAGAACTCCTGGGAGCACTGAGGAAGGGACATCGCTTTGCCTCCAGCCCCCACCATCCCTGTCCCTAGTGGAGGTGCAAGATGAAGTCCCTAAGCACTGTTAGCAAGAACCCCACAGGAAGAGAACCTTGGGGACAGAGAAAAAGCAAACACACCGAAGAGGGGAGCTAATTTCCTTTTCCCGCCTTCTAGGGAACATGACCAGCCCAGGGGGAAAGGGTTGGCACCTGGTCACCATGTGGATGTGTCAAGAGCTGAAGGCTCATTCTGATTCCCCACTTACCTCCCAACACCCTGATCTCCAACTTGTCGGTCACACCATGTTCGAGTCACATCTCCAGTCCTCACTGAATGACCTCAGGCAAGAAAAACCCACCTTGCTTCCCCATAGGACAGTATATTGGACAAGTCACTCAGCCTCTTTGATGATATATAAGAGTTGACCATGGAGCATCGACTTTATAGCCGCTCTTGAGCCAGGTCTGAGCAAAGAATATCTGGAAAGTAAATAGTATCGGCCCATGTTACAAAACGGGAAGTCGAGGCCCATGGAGCGAGGGACTTGCCCAAGAGTTTACATCTTCAAATTGAAGAACCAGCCTTTCAATCAGCACCCATCAAGTTCTAGTGCCTGTTCTCATAACCTTACTGTTATTTTGCCTCAGTGTTCTCTACTATAAAATGATCATAATAAGCTCTCAATATCCCCGATCTTCTGACTTGCCTGGAGAAGGTAATGAGATCATGTGTTGAGTGACAAGGCCCAAGTCCTGGCCATGCCCGCGTGCCCGTGGGCTCCCATCCCACCTCCCTTCTGGACTCAGTTCCCCGTCTATTCAGAATAGCAAGGTGGGGCGGCTCCAGGCCCCCTCGTCAGTCACAGGCTACCAGAGCTGATTCCCAACTTATCAGAAGTATTGTGAGCTGGGTGTAGACAACATGATTAAGGTAAAATTATATAATCTACTCTTAAATCAATTGCGTTGCAAAAGGCAATGAATCTTGAACACCTTATGCTACATCAAATAAGTCAGAGAAAGGCAAAGACGATGGTCTCCCACATAGGTGGAATCTGAAAATGTCAGACTCTAGAAATGAGTGCCCAGTGTAGCTGCCATGGCCGGAGGGCAGTGGATGGGGAGATGCTGGTCTAAAGAACAGACTTCTGGTCACATGATGGAGCCGAGGGACGGAATGTGCGCCTGACCACCACTGCTGACAGCACGGTGTGGACACTCGCTGCTCTGAGAAGAGCACGTCATGTCCTCAGCCCACACGGCCCTGCCAGCAGCTTAGTCCCTGGCCCAGCCCTCCCTGCCTGGCCCTGAAGGAGGCCTGTAGCTGGTACAGCTCCTGGCTTACGCCCCTTTCCTCTGGCCCTTGCCAGCCCCTCGTGGCATCAGCATGGCCCACCACAGGCGAGGCATCTGATCAGACCAGACTCCGCTGACTGGCTCTTCAGGGAGCAGACCACCTCCCACTGGCTCTCAGCTTAGGGGCAAATGCCCCTGGCACCTGTAGCACCAAATCTTGGCAGGAAGGGATGTGTGAGATGGAAAAACAGTGTTAGAAAGAGTGAAGACTTGCCCAAAGTCACATGACCGAAAAGTGGGGGAGCCCAGACACCCACTGAATCTACTGCCTCCCCACCTAGTGTGTATTCGGAAGCAAACTTCAGCTTTACTGCTCTAAAATGAGGGCGGGGGTGATCTCTCCCAGGGTTAGAGGCTGAGCTAGAGATGATATACATGGCTGTAAAGCTTGGCACATAACAAGGACTTCCTGCGGGTATACCTCATGCCCACAGCTGCTTCCTGACCTCCCCTCTCCCATGCCCTGCTTCTAGTCACACCTGACAGGAAGGGAGATGCACTCCAGGTGTGCCAGAGGATCCATCTCATACTTCATGGTTCCTTGCAAGGGGCAGGTGGGGGGAGGGCACTATGGCCCCAAGACTCCTCGGACCCTCAACTCTTATTCAGACTCAACTACAGTCTCAGAAGAACACCCAGTGGGAGTCCTCCTCTGTACCCCAACTCCTCCCCTCCTTCACACACACAGCCTGATGGGCCAGAGATTCAGGGGGAGGCAGGAATTTGGGCCCCGAACTCAGGACAGGTGAAACCTCACCTCATCAATCCATCCTCTTCGCAGAAACTTAACACAAACAACAAACCCCACTTGCCCTGAGTGCAGTCCTAAGTCCTCTGCCATGTGGCATTGGCCTTCACTCAGCTCTGAAGAGCTAGTCCAAGGCAGGATCCATCTCCCATTGGGTGGATGAGGAAACTGAGGCCCAGGGAGGTGCAGTGGCTTGCCAAGGTCAGGAGCACTCAGGGCTCATAGACAGGATGATAGTTAAGCCATTCTAATTTTAAATAACAGAATTACTTAAAAGCTGCCAACCATCGTTCTAACCTCTCTCTCTCAGACAGATGAAAAGTGACTGGGAAAAGCTGAGGGATTTGGCCAAGGCCAGGCAATTGGACAACGGTGGGGCCGGCAGAGACCCCCGCACTAGCCTCTTGGGCTGGGGCTGTACATCAGTATGCGTTTCCATCTGAAGGGATGGTTGTGCCTGAAGTCTAACTGAAGCCCCTCCTGCCATCCCTAGAGCTGTCATTATCACCAGTGGGACTGAGGCCACACTGAGGGTTGGCATGAGGAAGACTGGACTCTGGATGCTTCACTCTGAGCTGCATGGACCTCAAGGCCAGTGAGAAGAGAGCTGGGAAGGCGTCCTAGCAATCTGGGCCTCTCTAATTGGCCCCTGGCTCAGAACACCTCTGGGAGGGGCCCTGTGGGATTGGCTCCCATTTGTTTATAGAGGTGCCTGAGAAAGTTTTCTGGGTTTGTGTCTGGGGAGGGAACTGAAGGAATAGCAGGAGGTGGTGAAGAGACTAATGACCGAGTTCATCTTAGTGGTCTTTTGGGACTTCATCATAGAACTTGAGGGTTTACCAAGCACTTTCATGTGTATTTTCTCACCAGGTCCTCCCAGAACTCCTGGGAGGGAGGTGATAAGGCCTCATTTTGGAGTCGATGTCAACAATGATGACAGATTCTTACTGAGCATTTCCAAGAGCCTGGGGGAGTCGCTGATACTGAGTCAGAAGGGACCTTCAAGAACAGCAGGCACAGCTCACTACTCAACTTCAACAGCCGTGAAAAATAAGTTGCAAAGAAGAAAAATCACTGGCTTATATGAGTCAACATAGGAGACTAGAATTTACACGTCATGTCTCCCAGCCGTGGACCCTTTCCATTGTCCATAGGCTCCCCCTGCTTTGTTCTCTGGGAAACTGAAGGAAGAGCTGCCCATCTGGTCATCATTGATTAGTCAGTAACAGAGATCTGACAGTGCGCCTCCTCAGCGCAACGAGTACCATCCTGCATTGCGTAGCCCGCTCCACGACTCCCAAGTATCAGTGTGGTGTGGTCCGACCCAACAGACAGGTATTTCTTTACTCCGCTAATGGCATCTGTGAAAACCCCACAGCTAGTATCCTTAATAGTGAAAGACTGAAAGCTTCTCCACTAAGATCAGAACAAGACAAAGCTGTCTCTTCTAACCACTACTATTCAACCAAGAGGTTCTATCCAGAGGAATGAGGCAAGAAAATGAAATAAAAGGCAATCAAATTACAAAGAAAATAAAACGATCTCTATTTGCAGATCATGACCTTGCATGTAGAAAACCCTGTGTGTCATTCTATCTGATCCTACCAGCAACCCTGTGATGTAGGAATTACCTCTGTTTTTAAACTATTATAGTTGTGTGTGATGTCTCAACTCAAACCCTGTCTCCACAAGGACAGAAAATGTCACCGAGGTGGCTACCGATTGTCAGGTGCTATGCCCGGCTCTTACACGCAGCATCTCAAATCACCCTTGAGATTCCCTTTGAAGAAAGTACTACTGACCCACTTTATAGATAAGCCAACCCAGGCCCAGAGAAGAAGCCCTTTGTCCACTGCTGTGACACGACATAGCAGGATTCGAATCCAGTTCTGTTGGGTTCCATTGCTGGTGCCCTTCCCCTATGGCACCCAGAATCTGAGTCTTGTGCCCCCACTGCTGAGTGCCCTGGCCTGTGCCCACTCCTGCCCCCTCCGTGAGCTTAGTGCACACTTCCTGCCCACTTCTCTCCCCAGCCAGCCAGCCTGCCTCTGCCTGCACTGTACACAGAGAACAAAGAGCTGATCTTGGCACCACAACCAGCTGGCCTGCTCCCCCAGGGAAGGAATTCCAGGGAGGCCCGCATGGGCCTAAGGCAGCCCTAGGGGCCCCAGGGGAAGGGGGGAAAATCACTCCCCACTGAAAATGACCAGGCCAGAGACCACTACCCAGCCTGCTCAGGGAGCCCCTAAGAGGATGGAGAGGGCAACTTCTCCCATGGGAGCTTCTGGACAAAACGCCCAGCGTGGACAGACTCACAGTGGAGCAGGAGGCTGCCGCGGGACAGCAATAGAGCAGGACACTCCCTAGCGGGGGCAGGTAACAGCTCTGTCTCTTGGGGGAGGCCAGACACTGGCCAGGGGCTTGGCCTACGTCCTCGCCCTTTCCTGAGAGATGGTCACAGCTAGTTAGGGATGACCCACCTGGTTCCCACAATCCCCCTTCCTCATTGGCTCCCAGGCCCCAGATTCTCAGCTGGGAGGAGGGTTTTGGGAGGAAGAGGAGATGGCTCAGGGGAAGGTGAGAGTACAGAAGATGAGGCCGCGGCTGGGACTGCGGCAGAGCGGCCCTCGCCTGGCAGCCACCTAGAGGGCAGGGCCTCTCTGCTCAGGCCCGTCTGCAGGCCCCGGCGAGGCTCCACCCCAGCAGGTCCTCATAAAAAGGGAGCTCACCCAGGGCTCGGCCTGAGCCGCAGGACCATGTCCAAGATGAGGGGTAAGTGGGGTCCCTCCTCCAGGTCTGAGAGAACCTGAGGACAGAGGTGTGAGGCCCTAAAATAGGAAAAAGAGCTAGACTGGGGGGAAGGAATAGGCCAAGAGGGTTGAGATGGGTGTGAGGGGCAGTAGGGACCACGCACGGAGAAGGGGCAGGGACTGAAGGGGGCTACAGACAGGCGGGGGTGTCGAAAGTGAGGCAAGAGAATGGAAGCGGGTCTGGAGGATGACTGTGGATTGAGGGCCATAAAGGGAAGGACGGGGGGTACTGAGCAGGAGTGGTGATAGCTCAGGGAGACGCAGCATTTGTCAGGGGTGGAGAATGGATGAGGGGGTGAGGGATTCCCTGGGGCTGGACCATGGGTGTGGCTCGGGTCTCTCTCCCACTGACATGTTCCCCCATGGCCCTTTGAGGAGCCACCCCCGTAGAAGGGCCTCCTGACATTGGGAAGCGTCTTCACTGGGAGTCAGCTGGGCCTTCTGTCTCCCCTCAGCAGGGGGCCCCTTTTGCAATCTTCGGTTGTCCTGCTGCACGAAGACTGAACTCAGGGGGCTCTCACCTGCCTGTAAAACCAACGGCTAATTTATGGGAGCACAGAGGCCACAGCTCGTGGCTGGTCCCTGTAGAGCAGCCACATGGGGGACACACAGGCTCAGATCTGCTAATGGTGGAGAGGAAAACCAAGGCACCAGGAGTCACTGCTTGTCTATTAACTGTGGTTCCCACCCTCGGCTGTACACTAGAGAGCCTGGAGGCTTAAAAAAATGCTGTGAGGAGGAGAAGAGTAATAGGAAGGCCAAGCTTCACAGGGCACCGGGAATGCCACGTTGAAGCCGGGCGCCAGACCCACACTCGACTCCTCCACAGAGGACACTCTTGCTTCCATATTCTCTCTCTCTCTCTCTCTCTCTCTCTCTCTCTCTCTCTCTCTCTCTCACACACACACACACACACACACACACACACACACACACACACACACACACACAAATGCACACATTCCCGTAGAGTATAAACACCCTCAGGCTCTCCCACCCAGCCCCGGCTTGAAGGCACACACAGGTGACCCACAAGAACATGCAGCCAGAGCCTCTGCCGCTCAGACACACACCTCCCTCACTCTCCCAAGCCCAGACCAGCACACCCCATCTGCACCGTCTCACCTGCCTTCCCATGCAGGTTCACTTGGACACCCCACTCTGTCCCCCAAGCACACCCCTTCACATACAACCACAAATAATGCACGGCCTACACGCCAACGAACCCACACCCATGCACCGCAACGGGTGGCACAGCAAGCTCACGCACACTCACCAGCAGAGGCAGCGCGTTTACAGCCAAACACAAACCCGCACACGGCCCGGGGTCTGGTCTCGGGCAAGCACGTGAACTTGCCGTCACACCCCACGTCAGTCACGAGCTCCCACAGAACTCACACCCCAGCCGGACACAACCTCAGGCTTGCACGCTCACAACCACGCCTTCCACACCCACAGAGCACACCACCCAGCTCGTTCACGCCTGGGGCGGGACCCTTGGGAGCGCAGCCCGAGAGACGTGCCCTGTGTTTGCTCTTCCTCAGGGATCCTGGTCTTGGGGCTGCTCTTGGCTACCCCCAGCTGTCTTGGCTACTACGAGGACCTGGTCAACTGCTTCCAGGACCCTGAATACGAGTCCATCCTTGTCACGGCCCGGGAGGGGCTCCACATCTCCCCGCTGCCCAGGCGCGTGGTGGTGGTGGGGGCCGGCATGTCGGGCCTGGCGGCGGCCAAGGCCCTCCAGGACGCTGGCCACCAGGTAAGCAGGCCCGGGCGGGGCTTCGGTCACGTGCCTCGGTTGGCTGCCCCCCCTTCAGACACTGCTTGCAGGGCACGCCAGGTGAGGGCCTGTGGCCAGGTGGGGCCGGAGCGGAGGGTGGGAGACGGGGGAGCATGGCCGTGGGAATAACCACGGCTCCTCTGGACCCCAGGTAACCATCCTGGAAGCCAGCGACCACATCGGGGGGAGAGTGTTTACGTTCAGAAACAAGGAGGAGGGCTGGTACTATGATCTGGGGCCCATGAGAATCCCCAAGTCCCACAGGTAAGTCCCGGCGAGGGATGGAGGAGAGGACTAGGGAAAAGGTGGGAGGGGCCCACTGCTATGGTGTCGTGGTCCTTTAGGACTCGCTGTCTTGTGAGATGCCTTCCTGCAGTTCAGGACTAACACAGGTGTCGTGCCTGACCCAGAAGACCAAGGCTCAGGGCCCAGGTCACACAGAAAGTGGTAGATCCCAAACCAATAAAGATATCAGCTGCCGTTAACTCATCAGATCCCGTACTTTAGATGCGGGCACTTTCTTATACTACATTAAGCTCTAAATAATAACAGTGAACAGTAGAAGTAGCTGCTATTTGTTGAGGGCTTCCTGGGCGCCAGGTCCCGGGCCAAACTGTGCACCCGCTACTTCATTCAGTCCTCCCAGACCTATCATTTGAGGCTCTTATGTTTCCCACTTATAAATCCAGAAACTGGGCTCAGAGATATTAAGTGACCCACCCAAGATTCTTCTAAGAGAAAGTGACAAAGGTCCTCCTCAAAACCAAGCCAGCACCTGGCACAAAATCACATGCTTCCCTTTTTGGACCACAGCTGACTCCAGAGAGCTGCCCTTTCACCACCCCTTCCCCCCAACTTCTAGGGCTCCCAAGACAAAAAAAGCTCTTGCCTGGGGAGCCACATACTCCCAAACTCTGACTTCTTTTTTGTCGCAAGTATAAACGGAGCCCAAGATTTCCCTTCAACCACCACCAAATCAAACAAAAACCAAAGAGCCACCTCCTCAAACTTAGTTAGAAATGGACAGTGGAATCTCAGGTACCCTCTGAAATGTCTCTGTCTCTACACCTGAGTCCTATCTGCTGGGACTTCCTTGGGGCCTTCATGTAGTGGTGGAGGAACTCCGGACCTCCTCTCCTACTGGGGCAAAAACAGAGCTAAGCTGCAGGGAGAGGGAACAGGAGCAGAACTGAGGAAGCAGCCTTGGGCACATGAAGAAACTGGCTTTCTTGGAAGTGGTTTCCCTTGTAAAATAACAAGAATGAGGTGCCAGCAGGCCCCATGGGTCAGGTGCCATGTTATGCCTGTATCTGCTCCAGGCTGGTCCACACCTATGTCAAGAAGCTGGGCCTGAAGCTGAACAAGTTCATCCAATACGATGGCAACACCTGGTATCTCATCAACGGACAACGCCATCGTGCCAAGGAGGTCAAGGTCAACCCAGAGCTCCTGGGCTATTCCCTGAATTCCAGGGAGAAGGGCAAGAATGCTATGAATCTCTTCGAACAGACCATTGCCAAGGTGCCTCCTGCCTTACCCCTCTTAGGGCTGGGAAAGAGCAAGGTCTGGCCTAAGGTCCCCTGGCAAGTTAGTGGATGGGCTCAGATCACCTGACTCCTAGCCAGTCCTCTTGTGATTAGTCTGCCTTCCAGCTAACACTTCTGTAAGAATGCTGCCACCCAACCCTAATGCCCAGCCCCTTCTCTTCCCCCTCCCTGGTGGCCAGTGGCTTGACCAGTGGGGCAACTGGAAGCACCCTTACCCTTAGTCCTTCCATCCCTCACCTTCTTCAACGGGACATCAGAGTACCCAGAAGTCCTGCCTCTGGCTCTTTGGTTTTCATCTAAAGTCGCTCCTCCTTCCTCCCCTTCTGCAGCTCAAACAAACTCTGAAAAACTTCAACTGCAGCCATCTGAAGTCCTTTTATGATTCTTACTCCACCAAGGTGAGTAAGACAAAGGAGCCCCAGAGTAGGGTGGGAGGGCCTGTGCTCAGCATAGCTCCCTGGGGTTTCCCCTGCCCCCCAGGACCCTCTCCCCACTGTCAAAGCCACCGCCTGCCTGGAGCGTCCCATCCCTTGCCTGCCCTGGGCCCCTGCTCAAGCCCTTCCTACAGGTAGGCCCCTCTACCTGGCCTTCCTCCTTCCCCACAGGCTTACCTGCTGAAGGAAGGGCAGCTGAGCCGGGGAGCCGTAGAGATGATTGGGGACATGATGAATAAGGATGCTGGATACTATACGTCCCTCCTGGAGTCCCTGCGGATGGACATCATCTTCTCCAAAAGTGACAGGTAAGGCGGCTCCTGGGAAGGACTCAGTCGGCCCCTCCCCCGACACTCAGAGCAGGGAAAGGGGTGTGGGTTGTGGAGCAGTTACTATGTGCCAAGCACTGTGCTGAGCACTTTCCAAGAACTGTGGCAATGGCCACCGGGAAGGCAGGTACTGTCATTCAGAGCCATTTTACAGGTGAGTCTGGCAAGGCTCAGGGAGGTGTGTCACTTACCCAGGAGCGCGGCCTGCGGCAAGGACTGGAGTCTGAGACCCAGCTCAGGTCTGGACACTCCTGGGGGAAGGCAGCCAGACACAGGGCCCCGGAGCTGTCTGCGCAGATCATCTTGGGCGAGTCCCTTTTCTCCCGGTGTCAGTTTTCCAAACTATAACATTTAGCAGTCTCTTCCTCACAGAGATTGATTAAGGTGATGAATAGGAAGCATCCAGCACAGGCTGCAGGACGCTGGGTTCCTCCTTCTTCAGACCAGGAGCAAGCTGGCCTGGTGCCCCCCTCACTCTCTCTCTGGCTCTTCACCCCTGCAGCTTCTCTGAGATCACCGGTGGCTTTGACCAGCTCCCCCAAGCCCTCAGCGCCAGCCTGAAGCCTGGCACCATCCATCTGAACTCCAAGGTGGAGACGGTAGTGAGGGATGGGCCTGAGGTCCAGATTTCCTACCGGAGGGACAACGAACCCAACGCAAGCCCGAGCGCCCTCACCGCGGACTTTGTGATCATCTCCGCCTCCGCCAAGGCCACGCGCCTCATCACCTTCCAGCCACCGCTCTCCCCGCCCAAGATGCACGGGCTGCGCTCCGTGCACTACAGCAGCGCCACCAAGGTGGTGCTGGCCTGTAACGAGTCCTTCTGGGAGCGCGATGGCATCCGGGGCGGGTTCTCCATCACCGACCGGCCCTCGCGCTACATCTACTACCCCAGCCACCGCGTCCCTAGCGGCAAGGGCGTCCTGCTGGCCTCCTACACCGTGGATGACGATTCCCTCTTCTTCCTGCCCATGAAGCATGAGCAGGTGGTGGACGTGGTCCTGGAGGACCTGGCGGCGGTGCACCAGATCCCCAAGGAGGAGCTGCGGCGCATGTGCCCGTCCTCTGTGGTCAAGCACTGGGCCCTGGACCCCCACACCATGGGCGCCTTCACCGAGTTCACCCCCTACCAGTTTGCTGACTATTCCAAGCAGCTCTTCCAGCCAGAGGGCCGCATCCACTTTGCTGGCGAGCACACCAGCCTGCCCCATGCCTGGCTAGACACTGCCATCAAGTCTGGCCTTCGAGCAGCCAGAAACATCCAGGCCGCTGTAGACCAGGAGGCTGTTGGGAGGCAGAGACCATCACCAACACCCACAATCCTTTCTAAACCTCTGGAGCAAAATCCCTGAGAGAATATAGCAGCAAGCTATATTGGCCGGGAGGTGGAGGTGGGAGGGAGAGACCCAGGAGAGAGGTCACACTGTTAGTGCCCCGGCCCACAATCAGGAGCCCCAACATGCCAAGGAATCCACATAGCAAGTCCACCAGGTACACGCCCCCTTTCCTGCTTCTCTCCCCTGCTAGCCCTTGAAGAAGGAAGCAGCAGGGTGGATATATGGAGGGATACGGAGGAAAATTGAAGATGGAGAATGCTAGAATCAGTTCTTAGCTTGGAAGAAATTGTCTCCTGCTCAGTTGTCACAAGACTCTTTCATTCTGCATAATAAAGGCAAAGAGAAAAGTTTCAACACTCCTTGATTTCTATGTTCTACAACCAGAAGCTCCCAAAGGAACATACAACCCGAAACTGCAGCAACATTAAACCACAGACAGGCTGCAGGAAGCCACAGTGCACACAGACCCCACTGCCTGCGGGGCCGGCCAGGGATCTCAAGTCTTGGCCCCAAATGGGGTCTGGGCGGAAAGGAGGTCAGGGCTCTTGTCTGCACTCCTTTGAGCTTGTATGAGCAGAATCCTGGCTCCTACGACACTCTCATGACCCGCAGGCCTTTCCTCTCCACTCTCACCTCCCTATTCCAACCAGAAACCCCCTTGCACCTCTGCCTATTCAGTCCTCAGGCCCAGCCCCCCAACCCCGGCTGGGGGGGGCCCACCACTCTCATTCATTCTACATGCCCCCTCCCAACTCTGCTCCTAAAACTTCACCTGCCCTTCTAGGCCCAACTTCAGTTATTCTCCCTCCCAGACCCTTAGTGGCCACACCCAAACCCCAGGGACCTCCCTCCTTTGAATCGCCATCCATCCTCCCTGGGATCCCACACATTTAGACTTCCTATCTCTTTGTGTAATTCCTTGGTGAGTGTAGCACCTACCCAACTACCCCAACAGTGCCCAAGAGTTGGCTCTTGTCTTGTATGCCTGCCTTTTTGTGTTTTCCTCAGCAGCCACTAAATACATGCCATTCCTACAGTCTTTTAATAAATATTTGTCAGTCATCTACCCTGTGTCAGGTGCTATGCTCAATCCAGATAGGAAGAATGAGAAGAATTATTTGAATGGCTCAAGCTCCCTCACTCACCCATTCGTCCTCACTCCTCTAAGGACCAGGTCCCAAATCTGGCTCATTTTTTTATCCCAAAGTCTTGGACACTAAGGACCTTTCCTGGTCAGGAAGATGTGCAGGCCCAGTAGAAATAACAGCTCTTTACAGTCCCTGTCCACTGGATACAAATGGAGGTTGGATACAAATGGGAGGGAGTCAGCTGTCCCAGAGGACTGGGCAGGGAGAGGGGAAGATGGGTTGGTAGAGGCTGGGCTCAACCTGTGACTGGAGGGAAGTGACTACACTGGGGTGGGGGTGTTGGGCAGAGGGAGACTCGGAGGCACCAGAGGATACTGCTGGGGACTCAGGGGTCAGGGTTCTTGAATGCAAGTAATAGGAAGCAAATCAACTTAAGTCAAAGAGGATGTTAAGGAAGAATATCAAGGAGCTCTCAAAACTGATGGGAAGTGTGGAGGTATCAGTGAATAAAGTTGAAACTTAGTCTTTACACTTTGCTCAACTGAACAATGCTGGGAGACACAAAATAAATAAGGAAGGGGAACCGATAGAGTTGCCATGGCAACCTGACCATGGGTCCACATGGCCCACATGGGGCGAGCAAGAATTCCGGGCAAACAGAACCAGCAGGACACCTCCTGTTCGGAAGGCCCACCTACACCTGATGGCCCCGCAGATAACAGCCAGCAGAGACAGACTCCCCAGTCATGAAAAGGCCACCAAAACAAGTCATCAAAGGGAGCCCCAAATCCTTCTCCCCACAGACCTCTCCCATCTCACCCACTGCTCCCCTTAGCAGTGTATTTCAGTAAATCCACCTCTTCTGTTCTCCAGTCTCTCTAGTGAATTCTTTCACCCCACGCCTCTGGCCTGCACCCTGACTCTCCCACAACCGGAAGGGAAGTGGGCTGAACCACAGCTGGGGTCTTGCTGGAGGAGCAATCTGCGATTGTGCTGTGGCCACTGAGTCTTGGGAGTGGCCGCTGGGCCCAGCACCTCTGGCAGCGGGTGCACCCACACCACCGGGGGGATGCCGGCCAGCTGCACGCTGCTTTGGCGTTCGCCCACCTCAAAGCCCCAGCGGAGCAGTCTAGGTGCATGCCCGGCCCTGGCTACAGGAGCTGGACAAGCTGGTGACCAGCAGCCCCTTGGCTTCCATCAAGCGGAGGATTCCCCGGGCACAGAAAGCAGTGTACCAGTTGTGCTGGCACTGCCCGTCGAGATGAAGGGATGGAGCAAGCAGCGGAGGGGCAATACATTCGCTCCTAATTTCAGAGACCAAGATTCAATCTAGGTCTGCCTTCTTCTGAAGCTCATGCTTCTAACCCCTCCATTACAGCTCCTGGTGTGAGGACGCGTGTGATGGGATGTACACACAGAGGAAGGGCGCAGGAACAGAGGGAAGCAACTCCTGATACGTCTATGTCAGAAATGAAAATGGGAGCACTAAAACTGATACTGGGCAAATGGGGCTTCAAAATTGGCCAAAGGCAGTGCCCAAATTGTTTATCGGTCACTATCTTGGTTCTGCACCTGCATGCACAATTGCAAGACTACTCAGGCTTAGGGAACAATAACAATGGGATTTATTTAACAAACAGGAAAAAGCAAAGAATTACTAAAGTCAACATATGGCCATTTACCTTACTTAAAGCAATGTCTAGTCCTTTAAGTCCCAGAAAAGTAACAAAGGTGGCGTCTTCCTGCCACTGCTGATGTGGAGCTCCTCTTCCAAACGATAGGCCACGTTTCCAAAATGGCGTCTTCATTCTTCTGTAGACGCACAGCAATCAGACTGTAGGCCAGGTTCCAACTCACAAGGACAACACAAAACACAACTGGAGATGCTCCCGAAACTGCCATGGTGACCCAGCACAGCACCAGGCCAACAGCACTGCAAACAGCAACTACAGCGGCCAGACGGCCCAACAGACTGCACTCACGCATCTTAGGAAGGTGCCCGCTTTGGGCCTCTGCCTTCTTCCTTCAGCTGCAGTAAAGACAAAACTAGGAGCAGTTTCCATCACTCAGCTACTAGCAAAACCTCCAAAGTCGCTGGCCCCGAAGTCACTGAAGATTCAAAAACGTTTCTTCTTTTCCTACATCATGGTAACTGCTTCCTCTACTCCTGCATCATGGCGACTGAATTCCCCTTCTCCTTCAGTCCCTGTTATTTCTCATCAGACTCTCCACCCCAAACTGCAAACTTAGCATTTTCCCTGGGGCTATTCATTTTCATCAGCAAACCCCCTCCAGGGGGCAACAACTTTACTGGACTTTGGACTCAGCCCTGTTATACAACAACCCATAAATCATCATGAACAATTTTGAAAATAATAGCAAAAAAGAAAAATAGAAAAATGAAATATGCATTATTATATTTTAAATTTAAGAAAAAAAGAATACTATATAATATACTATGCTTAATATATACATATCTGATAAAAAACTAAACATGAACAGAAGACTACTTCAACTTCAAAATAGTGTTTACTTCTGGGGGTAAATGGGTTGAAACGAATATGCCAGAAAATTAAAATTGGTTAAATTTGGCTGAGGATGATATGCTCTTGTTATATTCATTACTGATTTTTCTGTTTTAAATACATTCCAGAAATATTTTAAATTAAACACACATGCAAAGAACCACCCAGTTGAAAGGATTCAATTTTCTGCCAAATTCACTTCCTGTCTCAAGCTTCCAAAATCTAACCCCAAAGCTAGGTTCATTATTTTAATCAAAATTCTAAGAGGAACTGAGCACAGAGGTCAATTTAAATTCTAGGAAATGTTAAAGAAAACAATGAGTCTTGCCCCCAGGAAACATATAAACAAAGAAGACTTTGGAGGTTTCTGTAAATTGAGCTAATGATTAGATCAATAAAAAAACACTGACATGGAACACTCTGTATTCAAACTGCTATAGTGATACAATAAAGAGAAGAGAAAGGAAATTCACATTTAGCACAATGGAATCCACTGTTCACCTCAAGTCTGCCTTTCTCAGCACTCTCTTCAAGGCACCAAGATCTTCAAGTTATGCTAAGTGGCTGAGTTCGGACTTTAGGTCAGTCCCATCTGAGCATACAAAGCGCAAGGGAATTACTAGACTAAGAATAAATATTTTTGTGCAAGTAGCATTTATTGAGTGCCATTTTTCAGTCAAATTTCTAAATCATGTATAGATATAGATGCTTATGAGTAAGTCTCACAGTGACTCTACGAGGTGATTCTGTTTTGTCCCTCATCTTGCTGATGGAGAAACTGAAACACAGAGAAGTTAATTCTACCAGCTTAGCAAGAACATTGTGGAGTTATAACTCAAAACAGGTAATGATAAAGGGATTGTGACAACAGTGACATAACAAATATTGATATATCAGCACCCCATAGCAGCACCAAAATATATCAAGCCACCATTAGAAGACATAGGGAAGACATTGGCAACAACACAAAAATAGTAGGGGACTTTAACCTCCCTCCTTCAACAATGGACAGATCAGACAGAAAGTCACCAAGGAAACAATGGTCTTAAATGACACATTGGACAAGATGGACTTAACAGATATTTGTAGAAAATTCTTCTCCAAACACTAGAATAAACATTCTTTTCGAGTGCTCGGGGAATACTCCCAAGAATAGATCATATGCTGGGACATAAAACAAGTCTCAATAAACTCATGATGATAGAAATGATATCAAGCATCTTTTCAGACCAAAATAGTATGAAATTAGAAATCAACTAAAAGAAGAAAGAAAGAAAAGCCACAAATTTGTGGAAAATAAAAAACTGAACACCTACTAGGATTTCTTACCCTAAGGTTCTACAGACATAAAATTAAGATTCAGACATTTCTTTTCAAAAATACAATGGGGCAGGGGTCCCTGCAATAAAAATAAATATCTTGTAAAAGAGGCAGATTGTGGGCCTCCCCGGTGGCGCAGCGGTTGGGCGCTGCGCTGTGGAGCTGTCGGCAGCGGCGACGCGAGTTCGAGGCCCGGCTGGGGAGAGTCCCACATGGCGTGCCGGACCTCTCCTGCCTCGCCCGCTGCTCCCCTCAGCAGTGTGTTTCTGATCTGCCTGTGCTGCTTCCCACTCTGTTTCTGGTGAGCCCTCTCGCCGCCCCACGCCTCTGGCCTGTACCCCAGCTTGTATGTATAAAAAATAAAAAATAAATCTTTAAAAAAAAAAAAAAAGAGGCAGATTGTACCAATATAGATTCATTCTGTACATGCTATTTGATCACTGTTCCTGCCACAACATAGCAGGCATCTTTCTGTGCCCAAAATTTAGACCTACATCTTTATTTTTATTTTCATCAGACTTTCATGAATTCAAATCCTTACTCCACCAAATACTAGCTGTGAGACCTGGAGCAAATTCTTAAAATTCTCTCAGCCTTGATTTCTTTAACTGTAAAAGGGAGATTGTAACAACTACCATATATGCAGTGAGAATTGAAATAATGCCTAAAAAGAATTTTCAGGGCCTCCCTGGTAAAGTAACATGGTGATAATTCAGTAGCAGCTATACCATATGGTCGCGTTTCTGAGCTGAACATAGAGACCTGAGAACATTAGTTAGTATACAGTAAACCTTTAATGTCAGTTATCAAGATTATAATCATCACTATGCTACCACCACTGTTCAACTTCAAGAAAAGAGAAAACCGTGATTGTCTTAGTTGTTGAAAAAGCACTTCATATAACTGTATACCATTTCTTTAAAAAATACTTAGCCTTCTAGAAGTCGAAGGAGGTTTTTTTTATCGCTGCTTTTACTCAGTATTTTTCCGAATACCCTTGCTTATGCGCTAAGTCCAGAACAAGATGTATACATATTAGGAAAAACTGTCTTTTATTTGCAGATAATCTGAATAGCCTGAGAATCTAAGGTAGGACAATTAACTGGGAAAACTATTAGACTTAACATAAAAAATTCAGCACAAACATTGAAACTGAGTAGTGAGCTCGCCTGATGCAAACATAATATACATGAAATCTAAGCCTCAAAATCCACATCAATAAAATAGAGACAATGATATTATAATTATAAAATAAAACTATGAATATAAATACAATATTTAGCAAAATCCTTATCATTACAATATGCCTCAATAAGTAAATCGTTATAATTCAGTCAACTATTTGAAATGTTTGCTCCGAAAATAACAGATTTATATATAACATACACTATTTTTATTTATATTTGGTTATTTAACAAAGGGCTTGTTTTTTATAATTTTATTTCTCTAAATGAATGGAATATTTGTGGCAATAAACACAATAGTTCAAATCATGTGCGCAAGGAATTTGCTGCCATCTAGTGCCCAATTTATCTAAAAAACGGAGAAGTGAATTTGAAAAGCTCTTCCAAGTATAAACTGTCTTAAGTTCTTAGGGCTTTTTCCCCAACTTAGGAAGTTCATTAAAGACAGAAATTTCAAGGTGAAACTGACAAAGCAACTTTAGAAAATACTTTAAAAAAACAAGTATCAGGGGCCTCCCCGGTGGCGCAGCA
>PVIJ01012302.1:29835-50517 GCA_004024925.1 Scalopus aquaticus
AAGCCCGGCCGGGGAGAATCCCATATGGTGCGGCAGAACTCTCCTGCCTCACCCACTGCTCCCCTCAGCAGTGTATTTCTGATCTGCCTGTTCTGCACCCCGCTCTGTCTCTGGTGAACCCTCTCGCCGCCCCACGCCTCTGGCCTGTACCCCAACTTGTATGTATAAATAAAAAATAAATCTTAAAAAAAAAAAAAAAAACAAGTATCTTTTGTTTCTGCTTACTTGCCTCATTCCAAAATCTCAGCCAGGAAACAGTCAACAGGTTTTTTTGGCATTTATTTCTATACCATTTAGCCCACAGATGTTTAAGGCAGGAAGGAATCTTTGACAAATTCACAAATCAAAGTACTATTTATAATTCTTTTGCAAAATGAAGTCATTTGTTAATTTAAATAAGTTTCTCAACCAATTTTAAGAAGTCCCTCATCTTTGTAAATTAAACAATATTCCAGCATCAGCCTATTTTCATTATGAAAAGCATATATGAAATGTCTATCCTTGTTATGAAAAGCAATAAACTATTCCTGGTGAAAAGTGATTTTAATAAAGGCAGCTCAGTGAAATGATCGTTCTTGATAACAGGCTTATAAAAAAATGTGCCTGTTTGAAGTTTCCTCTCTCCCCTTACAGTAAGGCCTACAGATGAAAAGCAAATTTCAGGTACAATATAATAAAACTCTGTTCGAGACAGGATTCAGAATGTTCTCACTCATACCCCTTTCCTGGGTTCTAAAGGACCAAATGCCTCATCAGAAATCTTACAATTACTAATTGGAGAGGAAAGTGAAGCCTTACTAAAAAAGACTAATCCTCAGACACCACATCCCTTCAAAGCTCTCTCTGTGCAAAACCCAGGTACTTCCACTTTCCCTAGAAGAAAGAAAAGTTCTTCTTGTTAATTATTAGTGGTTTGTATAGTGACTCAGAGACTTAGTTATTACCACAGGGCAGCAAAAGGCAGATCAAATAGTAACGTCCTCAAAACAATAAGCATAACAATATCATCTTATATTCAATAGATCTTAGAGCTATAGGAAATGTAGTCCCATACACCCTCTCCCTGCTTCCTGTCAAGAGAAATTCTGTGAAACGAGCAGGTTCGTAATGTACAAGCCCGACTGTGAGGAAACTGGTGTGAAGGGAAGGTCCAGGAACCCAGCCTGCGCCTTCCGATTTGCAGACAACACACCGTCCAGCGTGAGCAGAACCCAGGGGTGGTCTAGTGTGAGGACGTTCTGCTCTCCACACATGCAGTGGATGTTTTGGGACAGGAGAAAGAGTGGACATGGCAGGAAAAGTAATTTAAGAAACTCAGGGGCTCCACCAGACCGGGTAGAAACTACCTGGAAAAAGAAGGAAAGAACAAGGTCACAAAAAAATAACCACATTAGACAAGAGGACTCTGGCTCACCTGGAACTGGCCAGAACACGTGCAGTTGCCCCTGCTGGCTGCCTGGTTTCCTCTTGCAGAGAGGCTGAGACAGGTGTCACTGCCAAGCTGTGAGCGGGGAGAGGGACTATCTGATTTGGCAGGTGCCAGCTCAGTACTTCCGCAATGCAGACCTAAGAGCTCCCCCTTTACACAGACCGGCTGACCCGAGACAAGACCCTCCACACTAAGTAATGCTCCTACATCAGCTCTCCTGATTCAAGGGGAACTTTCCATGTTGGAATTCCTAGGGAATCTGAGGTCCTCTTCTCCCTTAACACTCTGGACAGTCTCATCATTCCTGCAGCTTTAAATTCCCAGGCTAGGCCTCCCCGGTGGCGGTGGCGCAGCGGTTAAGCGCTGCGCTGTGGAGCTGTCGGCAGCGGTGACGGGAGTTCGACGCCCGGCCAGGGAGAATCCCACATGGTGAGGCAGACCTCTCCTGCCTTGCCCGCTGCTCCCCTCAGCAGTGTATTTCTGATCTGCCTGTTCTGCTACCCGCTCCATCTCTGGTGAACCCTCTCGCCGCCCCACGCCTCTGGCCTGTACCCCAGCTTGTATGTATAAAAAAAAAAAAAATTCCCAGGCTACACCACCACCCAGACTTTCTTCCAAGCCCCAAAGACAAAACCCAACTGCTTGACCTTCCATTCAAGCGCCTCCTGGCCCTTAATTCAGAATATCAAAAACTGACATCTTTCCAACAAACCGACCTCTCTCTCTAGTCTTTTATCTCTTGGTAGATGCTGCTCAAGTTGGATATCTGGGCAGCATCCTTCATGCCCCCTCCCCACACCCCATTAGTCACCAAGTCGCAGCGAGTCTACAGCAACTACCCTCCTTCAAGGCATCATCATCTCCCTCCTGGGCAACTGCAGTGGCCTCACAACTTAATTGGTCTCCCTGCTCCGCTACAATGTTTTCAACACAAGTTAATCTTAAAACATGAAACTGAATGTGACTTCTTTGCTTCAAACCTCTAAGATCTTGTGGTTACTCTTAGTGTGAAGCAAAGGTGAGTCCAGACTTCCTCTGGACTTCATGGCACACCATTTCCACCTCAGTCTCCTCAGCCAAACCAGCATTCTTTCCATTCCTTGAATGCTAAGCTTCTTCCACTAACTCAAAAACTCTTTCTCCACTTCCCTCTCCCCCTTTCACACGCTTCTCTCAACTGGAGTTCCAGGAAGGTTTTATGCCTTTCAGAAAATGGTTTCAGTGGGCTGTTTTCACCAGAGAGCTAGTATCTTTGTAGATGCCTAGTAAAGAAGTTAACTTCTGGCATGCAATAAGGCATAGCATTATTACAGTGTTATAAAAATTATAATAGCACAGATGCAGCTGTGTGTGTGTGTGTGTGTGTGTGTGTGTGTGTGTGTGTCCCTTATAGCTTCAGGGTTGGATGCTGTAGCTGTACTGTAAGTCTCTGATCATCCTCATTTTGCTCATGAGTCACTGAAGGAGGGGTGCCAAGGGTGTGAGCTTGCACACGTAACTGGTCAGTGCTAAGACCAATGATAGGGCCCACCCGTTTCATTCTTTAGACTCTCCTTTAAACTTCCTCACTGACGATGGCAGTCTGGTCCAACAGGAAGCCACGTTACCTTTTGTCCACTGTGAGTGGGTGCTTTCACTAATATAACTGTCATTTTATTGACCAGGTGGGTTTGCTGATGTGCCCAGAGTTACCCAGTCAGTCAATGACAAAACCAAGAGAAGCCACTCCTGACTCCAACCAAGCAAGACCCACGTTCCACGGTATTCATTACCTCCCTGGACTACAGTTAAGCCTTCCATAAACTCTTAGATAGTAGGGAACAGAGAGAGGTTAATTCAGCCCCCCCCCGCCCCCCCCCCTGGGTATTTCAATTAGAGTGGCAGGATCAGAAGAGATGGCATCAATTTTTTTAAAGATTTATTTATTTATGCATACAAGAACAGGGGTGTAGGCCAGAGGTGGGAGGGGAGCGTGAAAGGATTCACCAGAGACAGAGTGGGGAGCAGAACAGGAAGATTGACTGAAATACACTGCTGAGGGGAGCAGCAGGTGAGACAGGAGAGGTCTGTTGCACCATGTGGGAAGCTCCCTGGCTGGGAGCTGGGAGCTTCATAGTGCTAAGACTTATCCTCTTGTGCCACCAGGGAGGCCAGAGATGGTATTAATTATTAAGTAGAGGTTTAATAATTTAAAAGTGCAATCCTCCCAAGAGTTCATTTCTGGTAACACAGCAAAGCGCTCTTCCTTAAATGAACAGCAATGTTTTCATGATATTATAGGACTGGAAAGTAGCAGTTGAGCGTCTGCCAATGGATCATTGTGGGAAGAGTAAAACAATAGAATCTGAAAGCTTGTTTGCATGTTTAATGGAAAACTACTTTGGTTTTGGGAATAATGGGCAATATTGTATGGGTGGAGTCTTTGTGTTTGTTTAGGGAAGCAAACCAAAATCTAACATTTAATGATCACTTTCTCTGTGCCAGACTTGATAGGAGTTCGAAAGATGAACAAAACACAGCTCTTGCCTTCCAAGGGCTCACAGTTCGACAGAATTGACAGACAGGTAAGCTCATCAGTATACCACTACAGTTAGGTTGAATCGTGTGAAATCGCTAATCTTGGATTTTACATACAAAACAGCAGGTTCAACCTAATATAGTCCTACCACTATATGCCCCATATTCTATTTTTAATATGCCCTTTTCCATTCCACGTGGTATGTTTCGTGACTCTGATATTTGACTTTTATCTTTCACTGCCATTTAATGGAATGTGTTGTCCCATCTGTTTAGATCTGAAAGTAGAATGACTTGTTGACCCAGGCAAAGAGGACACTGCTGGTCCATTACCTGCAATGGCAACACAAACACTTAAATTTTTACCTGTAATTGGCTAAGGTCAGTGGCCAATAGAAGGCATGACTTTGGAAGATGAAGTAGCTGTAATAACGTGATACTGAAAAATATGGTGAAAATAAAGACGACAAGGACTGTGGGTGGGATGGCTTCTTCTGAATATACTAGAAAACTTGTGAAAGATTGTGACAAGCTTAGAACTTTAAATTCTCAGCTAAATACATGGGCAGAAAAGTGAAAAACATGAATGCCCCGAGGAAACCTCTTCTTTTTTATAATGTGAAGTCTGAATTTATGGAAACCAAACCCACAGTCACTTCCTGTCATTAACCAAATTACATATAAATTACAGTCTTGCTTATTCTATAACTTAAGTTACAGAAGTTATAGAGAACAATGTGGACTCTGAGACTTATAGTAGAGACATTTGTGCAGATTCCAACCCTCTTTAGTCTCCAAATTATACCTGTTCTTTGCTAGCAAAAGCAGCCCTCCTCTCATCGAGGATTCTGTAATTACCTCGCTTGAGGCACTCACCCTGCTGAGGCATCTGATTATTCTCAACTCCACACTCATAATCCCCACTGCTTTCAGACACCTGCCAGTACTCACACCCCAAGTGATCTAAAGAAAAGTGCTACCAAGTGTGCTCAAGATGAATTAATAAAAATACCCAAACGAACCCAGTCTTTACCAGCAAAAGCCTGGGGAATATTTATGAAAATGGATTCCCAGTGTGTTATACCAGGGAGAGAGACGTATAATTTTGTGGGTTTTTTTTTTATTACGGTTGTTGTTGGTTCACCTCGTTGTTTGTGTTTTGTTTTGTTTTTAAAGATTTATTTATTTATGCATACAAGCTGGGGTACAGGCCAGAGGTGTGGGCGGTGAGAGGGTTCACCAGAGACAGAGTGGGGAGCAGAACAGGCAGATCGACCGAAATACACTGCTGAGGGGAGCAGTGGGCAAGGCAGGAGAGGTCTGCTGTGCCATGTGGGAATCTCCCCGGCCAGTGTCAAACTCGCGTTGCGACTGCCGACAGCTCCACAGCGCAGCGCTTAACCGCTGCGCCACCAGGGAGGCCCCTGTTGTTTGTATTTTGGAGAAATATAATTGATTGGCATACATGGGTTAGCTCAAGCAACTGAGAATAGCTGTAAACACCCTATTGAACTGGTTGGCTGAAACTTGGACTTAACAGTGGCCTCTCTTCAGTTAGGAGAGATCCCAAAACATGCTTGGTAGACTGCAGGAGATATGCCAGGGCTAAGCCATCACAAGCTCAGAGATCGGGCCCCAGTGAGAGTGGACATCCAAGAGGAGAGTGCTTTCTCCAGGCAGCAGTAACAGTGTATTTTCACTTTCTCCATTCGGGGATTGACCAATTCTCCAGTTCCTTGTCAGACGCGAATCTGCCAGGACCTTGATCATCTCACAATCTGGTCAATCATTTGACCTACGGTAGTGGAGCAACCAGGTGCAGGGTGGGCGAGGGGCCAGGGGCCTGCAGCAACCAAGGCCCCCAGTCCATCTTTAGGCTTTCTTTCTTTTTTTTTTAAATGTTTATTTATGCATACAAGCTGGGGTGTAGACCAGAGGTGGGGGGGGGTGAGAGGATTCACCAGAGACAGAGTGGGGAGCAGAACAGGCAGACAGACTGAAGTACACTGCTGAGGGGAGCAGCAAACTAGACAGGAGAGGTCTGCTGCACCATGTGGGAATCTCCCTGGCTGGGTATCGAACTCGTGCTGCAGTGGCTGCAGAGAGCTTCACAGGCTGAGACTTAACACATTGCACCTTCAGGGAGGCCCCTCTTTAGCCTTTCTTCATCTCCCCTCTTCTGTAGTCACGCTGCCTCCTTATATCCCTGGCCTCTAGGCGCAGGCCTGCACACTTACGCATGCCCACACCGCACTCCAGGTGTCCACAATCAGGCGGGCCTGCCCACGCGCCCACGCTCTCAAGCACCTTCTGCATTAGTACCATCAAGGCCACAGGTGATAGCCACAGAAGCTAGTGGCGTAAAAAACCTAATTCACTTGCCTTACACCTACTATACTGACTGGTTTCGGCACATGTGGTTCCATATGATCGTTGGAATACTCCCTCCGAGGTGAACCTGACATCCCCAGTCACAAAGCGAAGTCCGGCACCTCTTGACTTGGGGTACCCAGCCATGGCCCGTTTTATTGAGTTGCCCACGAGGCTCCCACAGGGGGGCAGTGTGGTGCTTGGGAACTGCTGTGGCTTCGACAGGTCTGCGCCTACCTTTTCGTGTTTGCTACGGGGACTGTAAGAAAGGGCATCGGTGAGAAGGTCCTTGAAAGCACACACCTAGCCCCGTTCGCAAATAGATGCCACTCCAATGACAAAGTTTTTGTCAGCGCAAAGTAAAGGTCGCTTGTGAGGACTGGTAACAAATTTTTCCCCCTCTTGAGTCAAATGGGAGAAAGGGGATAGAGAACGGCATGTGAAGCGTTAATATGGGGTTTAAAAACTAATGCAACACTCTTCTAACAGGCACTCCAGTCACAAATAAAATATTGACAAGTGGCCCCTTACACGGCAAAGTGGAGCCTGAAGCCACGAGCCTCTACCCGTGTCGTGTGCATCACAGCCTCACATCCAGTGAAGAGGCGAGAAGTGAAGGAACTCTTCCTGAGCACCCAAACTCTGAAAACACAAGTTGGGGTTATACAGAGCTCATCTCACCCCCAATTTTCAGAGACAGGCAGGTTGCTACTGTCCTCCTTGTTGACGTTTCACATAATGACCACGAGAGGGCGCCGCTCCCCGCAGAGGATGGAGCCTGGCGAGACCACTGCTGAACGAGGAAGACAGGACCAGCGCCTCCTGGCCCGGGCTTCTCCTAGGCTACAGCACACATCAGAACCTGGAGAGCGCTGAGGCTCTGGTAACAAAACCTGGGCTTGAACCCCAACTCTACCTCTTACTACTTAAGCGACCTTAAACAAGCGGCCACACGTCCCCAAGCCACAGGTTCCTCGTCTGAAAAAAAAAAAGCAAAAAAAAAAAACCCAAAAAACCCAGGGTACAAAAATAATACCTAACTGCCTATAGTTAAGGCAAGCAACTTAAAATGGCTGTAAACAACCTATTTGGCTGGGTGGCTGAAACTTGGACTTAACAGTGTTCTCTCTTCAGTTAGGAGAGATCCCAAAACATGCTCATAGAACAAGCCATGCGATGGGTTCCTGGAATGATAAGTGAGACAAGGTGGGTGGGTAGCAAGACACTGTCAAAATATTAGTTGTTCTCAGGCATTGTGATAGTTAACCTAATTTGATTCCCGCCAGATCCTGACAGGAAGAATATGTAAACACTGTTCCTACTTTTCAGATAAGAAACTGAGGTTCAAAGGGGCTGACCTGCAGAATCACGATGATACAGCAATTTCATTTCCTAAGCTGATCTCGAAACTGGTTTACAGTGACAGCAGCTGTCCTTAAGAGACTCACTTCTATCCCTTTGAAATTCTGGGATGCTGAGGCCCAGAGAGGGCAAATGTCTTACCCAAAGCCACACAGTGAACCAGCTGGGCCAATCTAGGACCCAACAAGTCAGTGCATTAGACTCCATCTGGTGTCCAGCTGCTGCCCCTGGTGAGAACCTCATTCTGCCCTTGATTGCTTTCTGCTGACCCATCTGTGAGTCTGGTCTCCTGACTAAACTGTGCACTAAAAGGGGAAAAAATCCTGAGCAAATATCGATGACGATGGAAAAGTCTCCATGGCATGTTTTGAGATGAAACAAGGGAGTTACAAAACAGTAGTAGGTACACGACCCAGTGTATATTTATGTGTGTTGGCAGAGGAAAAAAGTGCAGGGCTGTAACACACAATGGTAAAGTGCTTATCTCTGGGTGGTGGAATTACAAATGCTTTTTTCCCCTTGCAGTCTTTTGTGTGTGTTTCTAGATTTATCCAATAAACATGTTTGACTTCTGTGATCAGAACAAGATCAGAACAGAACTTGTGTGTGTGTGTTTCAATTGTCTATTTTAAAAAAAGACATTAAGAGTCAGGGATCTTGGGCTTCCCTCCTCATTAATTTATTGAGATTTTGCACAAGCACTTAAACCCCCAAGCCTGTTTCTCCCTGTCCCCCCTTACCCAGAGGCTCAGAACCTCCCAGTCTGGCTGCCTCAGGTTGGTCCCTGTTCCTCCTATCCCTCAGCCAAACTTCCAGGCAGTTCCTGTCCTGCCTGTCTCCACTTACCCCATCCCATTAATTAATCCCTCACCTCACACCCTTTCTTCTCCAGAGTGGGTTCTATAGAGGTCACTGGTGCCAAAACCAACCAGTGACTTCTGTGAGCTGACTTTCTCTTCAGCTTCTTCTCTCCCCTTGTTTCCCTCTCCTCTCCTATCCTCTCTCCTCCCTTTCCATCCCTTCTCCTCCCCTCCCTGTGTACGCTGCCCTCCAATCTCTCTCCAGTTCCTCAGCACAGAGATCTTCTGGTTGTACCCTCCTCCCTGAAGTACACTCTTCCTTCAGCCTCTCTGCCCAGTTTGCCTGCTCTGCTTCTCAGGAGAGTTTCCTTGGTTTCCCTGATCCTTTCCTCTATTTTTAATCTCCCTTGGCTGACCTCCCCCCACCACAAGCCTATCAAATGACTCCCACTCCCATCCCCAGTCCAGACTTGGGTCCTGAGCCGAGACCCCCCAGTAAATCCAGACAGGATCCATCCACACTCAGCACAGGGGAGCCGAGTCCCTGCTCTCCTGGGTTCCCTCCTGCACCTCAGAAATCCTCTTCCATTATCACTTTGAAATCTTTACCAGGGGGCCTCCCTGGTGGTGAAGGCAGGGTGAAGTCTCAGCACTATGAGGCTGTCTGCAGCCACCACAGCACTGGTTCAATCCCCAGCCGGGGAGCTTCCCACATGGCGCAGCAGACCTCTCCTGTCTCCCCGCTGGCCCCTCAGCAGTATACTTCAGTCGATCTGCCTGTTCTGCTCCCCACTCTGTCTCTGGTGAATCCTCTCACCCCCACACACCTCTGGCCTACACCCCAGTTCTTGTATGAATAAGTAAAATAAATCTTTAAAAAACGAAGAGAAAGAAAAGAAATCCTTACCAGGGCCAAAACTGCCCAAGTGTTCAGCCTGGACTCTCCCTCCGCTCCTCCCCTGCCACACACAGCTGCCCCCAGCTCTTGGTCAGCTCATCTCCAAGTCCTCTCTAGCTTATCCCTCAGCAAAGCCTGGCACGGACCCACCACCTTTTCCCTGGCTGCCCCTGCTCAAGCTCCACTGCTGCTCAGCCGGGGTGCTCTGCCCACCTTCCTGGACCCTGGACCTTTGGGCACTCCTCCTGGTTCCTCTAGTCACTGGGGGCAGCCACCACGGGCCTCCATGCTGCTGGCCCACGAGACTTCCATGGACCAGCACAGGCCTCTGCCTGCCCACTCTTCCTCCCAGCCCTGCTAAGATGCAGCCCCGTGGTCAGTCTCGTCACAGCTGCTGCTGAGCCCTCTGTGTGCGGGCTCCGGGGCCATCTGGGTCCCCGTGTGTAGATTTAGCCCTCACAACATTATCCTGTTAGCATCTTCAATTCAAATGCGAGAAAGGTGAGGGATAGTTTGATGACCTGCCCATGGTTTTACAATTACAAATGCAGTTACCGAAGTCTCTGAACTAGGATTTGAATACAGATAGTCAGATCTCACTGCAGGGCATCTGCCCTTGACCCCTCTGCTGCCCTGCTAATTTGCCTCTTTCACCAGGAACACCAATAGGATAAAGTCCGGCCTCTGAGGAGCCTCCTGCTAACTCAAGCTCACCTTTGCAGCCTGTCACCCACCACCCGGGCGGCACCTCCCCACTCCCCTCCTGCGGGCTCCACCTGCCCACCTCCACACCATAAGCCACATTTTCTTGCCACCTGGCACCTGGGCAGCTCAGCCATCTCTGAAGCTGTCTCAAATGCCTCTTCCTCCCTCACGACCAGGCGTGTGGAAAAGCAGCCGTGACAGGAGGAAGGCTGGCAGCCCGGAGACAGGACACCTGAAAATGTGGTCCTTGTCCTCCCAGAGGGTAACTGGGGGGGTCTGGACCCCTCACTCTAGGCCTGTTTTCCAATCTGTAAGGTAGGTGAGTTGGGACGAGACCACCTTTAGGACCCTATGCTTTCATAATCCCCTCTGAATTCCTTTAACATTCCCAGAATGGAGAGAATGTCAGGCCTGCAAGGACTTCAGAGAAAATGTAATCCCACCCCTCAAGTTTCCCTCAGGGAGGATGAGGCCCAGGGAGGGCCAGAGGTCTGACTAGGCATCTGGGGAGTGGTGGGAGTGGGGTGTGCTCTCTGCTCCCCTGAGGACCCATCTCAACTGGAATCAGCCCTGCAGAAAAAGGGGGTGGGAGGAGCCTGGAAGGGCAAAGGCTGCCCAGCCCAGCTCCAGGAGGCCCTGGTAGTTTTCCATAACCAGCAGGCCAGCAGTCTAGGACATGTGCTTCCTTCTCCCCTCGCCCCCCACATTCCTCTGCACACCCGGGTAGCTAAGTGACATTCAGGGCCCTGTGGGGGCAGGAGGGAGGCGGAGACCCAGACACACAAAGACTCACAGATATCTCCTGGGCCACAGACAGATCCAAAGAGATAAGCAGGCCCAGATGGGGCAAAAGGGCCCGGATACAAACCACACACACAGATACAAAACACACACCCAGGCCCATCCTCAGAGGCGCTCGGAAACAGACCCCCTTGCAGAGCCTTCCTTCCTCACACCACAGGCACTCACACCAGGCCCGGGGTGACAGACCGCACCCCAAGCCCCTGCCATCCCCCAGAGCCCGCACCCGGCCTGCCCAGGACAAGCCCTGGTAAAGGAGAAAATCCTGAGCTGCCCCGGTGCTGGGAGGCAGGAGGGGGGGCCCTCGAAACAAAACCCGGAGCCAGCCAGGCTCCCTCCACCCTGAAAGGAGCCACTTTTTAATTCCAAAGAATTCACTGGACAATTCCCAGCCTGTTCCCAGAGGCCAGGGCGAGGCCAGGTCCTGCGTACCAGCCCCTCTGTAGCCTTTTCTCAGCCTCTGGGATTCCAGCTTTGTCGCCTGCTGTTAGGAGCAAGGCAGAGCGCACCCCACCATGGTCATTCTCTGGGTTCACTTCCCCTGCCCATACCCTGTCCATCCTCACCTGGGCCCCCCCACCCCACCTGACACTCCACTTTCACTCACACCTGTCTCCCTCACTCCACCTGCCCCCTTCAGCCTCACATCTGCCCCCAAGAGGTTAACTCCACATGTTCACTGGGAATGCAGAAAACACGCCTCTCCCAGGAGGACACAGAGTGGGCACTGTCGTGGAGATCCCCCAGGGGGGCGGCGGGTCCAGCGAGGTGACTGCGTCCACACGGCACCCCATGTTGGAGCGGCAGATGTGTGTTCCCCTCCCAGCCTCACCCCCTCCGGCCATGTCTTAGGAAGGTGGGAAGGTGGTTTCAACTCTGAGTCTCAGTTTCCTCGTTTATAAAATGGGAATAACAACCCACCTCGCTCTCCACAATATAGTTTATCACGGGGTGTACTTTAGAACCCTAGTTCTGGCCAAGTAAAGGTCTGCAGGACTTTGGCCTAGTGGTTCAACTTCTCTAAGCCTCAGTTTCCCTCTCTGGGAAAAAACGATAACCCTCGCGGCCCTGGGTGGAGAGCTACCCCTTCTGGAACAGATGGCCTCTAGAGCCGGCTCAGAGAGGGGGCTTCCCTCCTGCGCCCCAGCCCCACCAGCTCCACTGCACACTCCCACGCCCTGGCCCTGGCCGCTCAGGGCTGTGTCAGCCGGAAGGGATTTGCTGCCTGGAGCCGGGATCTGCTGGGCCGGCACAGAGGCTGCCTTGTCCCATAGGGGACCCAGGGACCCGATGCTGGCTTGGGGCCTCATAGTCACTTTCCTCTGCGGCCTCAGTGCCAGCGGCTACCCTGCCCTGCCACACCCGTGGGCCGGCTTCAAGGGCCAGCCCCATGGCCCCATGCCCAGAGCCCCTCAGGCCCTTTGGGTGCCCAAGGCATGGAAGCTGTAGGACCTCTGGAGGCACACACTTTCCACCCAGCTGCAGTGGTGAGAGGGGACCTCCGCTCACCCCCGTCTGCCCCATCCCACCCCGTCCCACCCCACCATCTGCAGACCAAGCCGGACCACCCCTCCAGGCACAGGGCACTAGCTTGGCCTCCTGCCCCTCCTCCGCACCCCCCAGCATCCTGAAGGTTGACAACACGTCCCCCTTGCTACCCCCACACCATGCCCCCCCAAGAAAAAAACCCAAAACTAAAAAACCTGGAACTTGGGAGGCCTCTCAGGATGGGTTCAACTGAGTGGCATGTGTGGGAGGCCCAGGGAAGCACCCCAAGTGGGACGGCCCTGGGTGTGCCGGATCGGGGGGTACGGATCCATCGGGTGTTCTGGGCTGAGTTGGAAGCCAATGCCGGTGTATCTGGCGCAGGTGCTGGGGTCTTCTCTCGGTGTTCAGTGTAAGTATTAGGACCCCCTCTGGGTGTGGGGATGGTCACTGAGTGTCCAGGTTGAATTATAGGGACCCTCTCAGGCTCTCCTTGGGTCGCCAGGAGCGCTTACCCAGACTTTCAGGCCAGGTGTCGGGGTCTTTTCTGGGTCTTCAGCGTCTAGGTGTGACCCTCTTCTCTGGGTTGGATGTTGGGCTGTCCCTTTTGTGGCTGTTGGTGACTCATCCAGTGTGTGAGGGCCTGTGTTTGGGGTTCTCTGCATGGCCAGGGTCCGGGTTTGGGGCCACCCTGGTGGGTTAGGTGCTGCTGCTGCCCTGGGCTGGTTTGGAGCCCCTAGACTGGAAAATAATGTCCAGACCCAGGCCCTCCTGTTGGCCTGAGGACAGACATCACTGCTAAGTCCCCGACCCGATCTAGACCCCTGCAGAACCTGTGGCCTCCGGGCGCAACACTTGCCTTCAGGAATCAGAGGCAGCCCCTGGACTCGAGCCGAGCTCAGGATCAGTCAGGACCTCACGCCGGCCACAGGCACGTCCCTCCCCACGCCCAACTTCCATCCCTCACCAGGAAAATGGAAATGTTGGATTTGATATTCTCCAAGACCAACGTCCCCCTCCCCCTTTCTCCGGTACACACATACACACACGCACACATGCACGCACGTGTGCACGCGCACACACACGTACTCTTTCCTACCTCCCCACTTTTGCCCACTCTGATCTTCTGCCCAGAATGCACTTGTTTCTCCTTTCCCTCTTTAGCTTCTACTGGTTCGTCAAGCCTCTTTTCTTCTAGAAAATCTTCTTTGGGCCCCTACCTCTACCCACCCACCCCCACCATCTTCCGGGATGTGGGACCCCCCTGTCCTGAGAGGAGACCACAGGCAGCAGCCATTAATCCAGCAGACTCTCTGAGGGCAGCCCCCGTCTATCCTGGCCTCTCCCAAGCCTCAGTCCAGATGGGCAAAAGGCTCAGTCCCTCGCGCTCTGCTGACGGCTTTAAGAAGAGTCTCTTTGGTCTCTAATACTCTGGATGGTAAGGTAGGTACCAAGAGGGCTTGGGATCCTGTCTCCTGCCCACACCGACCCTCCTGTCCAGGCCACTAGACCATGCGACAGCCCATCTGGGGCACTGGAGAGCCTTCAGCACCACGTGGACCCAGGCGAGTAGCTGGCCCGCCCAAGTCTACTTCTCCAGGGTAACTGTGTGTCCAACAGTCAGAAGTCAGAAACGCCCGAGGGCAGGAGTGCTCTAGAGCAATTCTCCTGTTCTCTGGACCCAGCTGCACAGTCAAGCACGTGAGCCTGACAGTCCCTGTGTACACACGCATGCACACACACACGCAC
The DNA here is from genome assembly GCA_004024925.1 of Scalopus aquaticus. Lineage (NCBI taxonomy): Eukaryota > Metazoa > Chordata > Mammalia > Eulipotyphla > Talpidae > Scalopus > Scalopus aquaticus. The sequence continues at coordinate 43,952 of PVIJ01012302.1, forward strand.
ACGCATGCTCACACACATACATCTCTTGCAGAGAGGAAACTGAGCTAGATTTTGAGCAAGGAACTTTGCAAACAACATTTCTTAGTCCCCACAGTAGGCTCGTAGAAATCCTTAGCCCTGCCTGCTGATGAGGAAACCGAGGCTCAGCAAGGGGGGGACTAAAATGAGACCATGCAGCTGTTTAAATGTAGAATCAGAATTCAAAGTCCTGCCCTTTGTATGGCACCACCTTGGGGTACACACACCCATACCTTCACACCTAAACACACACACACAAGCATAGGTGCACACACGGCTTTCACACACTTGTGCTCAAATCCCTACCAGTCATAGAATATCAAACCTAGCGAAGAACTTAAGGTGTCTATGCCACCCCCGTTTAACAGAGAGAAGGGAAGGGATTTATTTAAGTTTTCTACACAACCAGAGCTAGAATTCGCCTCTCCATTGTCACACGGGGTCACATCCACACACCGCACAGCTCACCCGTGGACTCACGCAAACCTGTGTGTGTGCACCCACAACACACCCACATGCTCACACATTCCCTCTTATTAGGTGTGCCTGCACACACAGCACTGCGCCCATGCACTCCTCATGCGCAGGCACACACGCGGTCCTTCCATTAGCTGTCTGCTCACACACACACATGTTCTCTTGCTCCCACGCCCACGTGTCCCCGTTCTCCTTATGCACAAGAAGTGGTTTGACCCTGGTCAGGGGCCCGGCATAGCTGCCTGTGGGTGGGAGTGCCACACTGAGCCTTTAAGAGGGGGTGCCCTGGGAGCAGCATGGCATGTGGGGGTGAGCCCTGGCATTGCCATCAGCAATCCTGGGAAGTACATTCCGCCAGCAGCTCCTCACAGGCCCAGGCAACTCGACTAGATCAAACCCAGCAGGTAACCCAGAAAGTACCGAGTCATGGGCCAGGAGCACTGGGCCAGACAAGCAGCTGGGCCGGTCCCAGCTTGTGAACTATTATTTGTCTTCTGCCAGGAGCCACATCAAGAAGTGCCAGACCCTGAGTCATGAGTCCGCTTCCTACCCCCCAAAGATGAGGAGAGACACCAGGATTCGGGACTTACAACTTTGAGATTGACCGTCGTTGGGGAGCTGGCTAGTTCAGGCTCCGAGAGTAGTGAGATGGGCCAGCGAGGCCAGGTGTCCCAGAGACTACAACACGATGTGTGGACCAAATGCTCAATAGGTGACTGCGAAACCTCATGGCATGGCGAACACTGCAGCTGTCAAGGTCCTGTAACAGTCATCTAGGCTGGACAGACCAGACACACGGACAAGTCATCACAATGCAAGGAGGGGCTGGAAGCAGAGATAGAGTCTGCCAGGAGCCTGGGGCAGGTTGGGCCAGAGGTGGGGCCCCTTGACTGGGGTCTTGTGTAATAAGAGTTCACCAGGAACAACAACAACAAAACCAAAGCAAAAGCTAGCAGGCAACCAGAAATGTGAGACATTCAGTGAGGGAGGGGGAGGATAAGGGTTCAAAACGAGAGAGAAAAGAGCACAAGAGGCAATGGTGATGGTTCATGGATAAATTGGTGGTGGGTAAGCCACGGGGAATACACAATAATGTAAAAGATGTAAATTAAATATATATATATATTTTTTTTAAGAAGAGCGAGAGAGTTCACCAGGAAGCTTTCCAGAGGGCAAATTATGTTTCAGGGAGCAGAGAGCAGCATTCATGTGGGTTGAAGCCACGGGAAGGTGGGTCCCCATCGATGACAGTAGGCAAACAATTATCAGTCACCTACAGAATGCTAGATTATGATACATAAAATACACAAACTTCTCTCTCAAAGAGCTCAGATTCAATGGTCTCAAATTCAAGTGCCAAACAGGTGTTATCAATGAGTAAATTGGGAGGGTGAAAGCAATATGGCATGGTGGGGCTTGTGCCTAATGAGAAAGTTGATGCACTGTCTAAAGCATTTATGTTCAAGATTAGTCAAACCGGTAGACACCAAAAAATTGATATTTGGGCTGGGTTCAAACAAGAGGCCCTGAATTTGCAACCTGAGGTTCTAGACTCCAGAACTGAGACCCTAGAATTCGTAGGAAGCCTGCTTGTGAAGCTGAGGAATTTGAGTCTGGCCCTGTAGCTAGGCATAAGAACCCTGGGAAGCTCTTGCCATGAAAGGAGTGGTCTCTCACACTCCCCGTACACAACAGTGCCGTGTGTGCTGCCCAAGGACCCTGAAGATAAAGACAACGTTACACTTTGCCCCTCACAACTGTTCCCTGGCAAGGGCCACTCTGTCCTCCCAGGAATCTACCCCCAAATCCGTCCTTCTCTACCCACATCTTTCATAGAAAAAAACTGACAAGATTAGGTCCCCGACATTTCTCTCTGATCCAGGGCCCCCACCAAAGGACCTATAGCAAGTCCTCACTTCCAGTGGATTCATGGAAGCTGCAACTTTAACCAAAACAAGAAGCCATAAAACCAGGTCTTTGAGTAACTCTTGCTCAGCATCCACCTGCGGTTTTTCTCATCAGTTTTATAACAAGATGACATGATCAAAATGATATTTGAGGGCCTGCTGCACACACATACACGCAACACACACGTGCACACACGTGCACACCCACAGGTGCACACATGCTCACACATTCACATGCGCACACCCGCAGGTGCACACACACATGCACAAGAGTGGATCACACTTCTCTCAAGGTGGAGTGAGGACATGTGCCAGCTGTCTTGTCCCTGGCCTGCTTCATAAAGTCCTGCAGGCATTTGGGAGGAAGCCTCCTTTTCAGAGGTGTGTTACCTGAGGGCAGGGCGTGACCATAGGTAGGGGCCCTCAAATAAACACCTTGCAAGTTGCTCTTTTTTTTGTGGGCTATTCCTGGACTAACAATGTGGAAGTCGCTGGGCTTGGACTCAGAAACTCTTGGCTTTAAACCTGGCCCAGTCTCTTTTGTTGAGTGACCTTCTAGGCAAAGGGAGGGGCTTCTCTCCCCCTCTCTGGGTCTCAGTTTCCCCTCTGCAAAGTGAGGGGTTGAGGCCAGTTGATGTAGGAATGATTCTCCGTGTTTCATCTCAAGGAAGTGTCAGAACCACCTTAGAGATAAAACTACCTGAATTGGGGTCCTGGTTCCCCTGAAGTTCCTTGGGATACCCTGGTCTAGAGCGGTGTCCAGGGAGGGGTAAATCCTTTGGATTCAGAGGCAGCTCTCCCATCATGCAGGGAAGGGGAAGGAGGGACACGTGGTCCAGCACCCCACCCAGCACCTCTCTAAAACGCATGAAGACCCCAGATGCTTGACCTCAGAGTCTGGGAGCTGCCCTAGGCACAAACTGGCACCCTCTCTCACCCCCCACAGTCACAGCTCCCTCCTGTACCCTCATTAAATTGTTCTGCCCCGCTGGCCCCAGACTCAGGCCGCCTCTGATGTGTGGCCATTGGGGTCTGATGCCAAGACAGGCCCTCACCCAGCCTGGGCTGACGGGCTCTGACAGCTTCCCTGGGGCCCCAGGGTGGCAGGGGCACCACGGCCCACACTCATGCCCACAGGACCCATGTTCAGTCCCGTGCACAGCCACGGACACTTACTCGCGCACCCCACACGCAGGCACACAAGCACGCTCCCCTAGTCTCACGGGGAGCCCTGCCTGGCGGCACAGGCATGCGCCCCGGGATTCTTGTACACCCAGCACACCTGTGCACGCGTCACCACACACAGCACCTCAGCACACAGCCCTCACACACCACAGGCTCTCCCAGGGGCCTCCGTGCCTTCTCCCTTGCTCCCCGATGGGCACTGAGGTCTTCAGCAGGCTCGCCCTCACCTCACCTTCATCACCTTTTGGAGGCCACGGCACTGTGCTGATGAGCCCAGGCAGCTTCATTTCAGCCCACTTACTAGCTGTGTGACTGCAGTAAGTCACTAGTTTCTCTGGGCCTCTGTGTCCTTTCCCATCTTTCGTGGAGAATGAGAGTAGGAACAGTGTCTTCCGAGCATGGCCGTGTGCTGTGACTAGCCACTCAGGACAGCGCCTGACACGCGGTAAGTGCTGTTGCTGTCTCCTGCCCCTCCCCTTGCAGAGCCTGTGCCGTGGCCAAACTGAGTCGCGACGTCTCCTACACATGCCAAGCAGCTGCCTGCTCCTGCCCCTTTGCACGTGGTGCCCCTCCATTTGGAATATCTCTTCCCATTTCTCCCTCCCCCATACACCTGAGGAGATCCTCTTTTTTTTTTTAAGATTTATTTATTCATGTATACAAGCTGGGATGTAGGCGAGAGGTGTGGGGTGGTGAGAGGATTCACTAGAGACAGAGCGGGGAGCAGAAAAGGCAGATCGACTGAAGTACATGCTGAGGGGAGCAGCGGGCGAGGCAGGAGAGGTCTGCTGCGCCATGTGGGAATCTCCCTGGCTAGGGATCGAACTCGTGCTTCAGTGGCTGCAGATAGCTTCATAGGCTGCACCACCAGGGAGGCCCCTCATTTTTTTTTTTTCTAATTTATATCTTTTACATCGTTGTGCAGTCCGCATAAAATTCCCACCACCAGGGCCTCCCTGGTAGTGCAACAGGTTAAACGCAGCACTATGAAGCTATCCAGCGCCGCTGCGGCTCAAGTTCTATACCTGGCCAGGGAGATTCCCACATGGCACAGCAGACCTCTCCTGCCTCGCCCGCTGATCCCCTCAGCAGTGTACTTCAGACAATCTGCATTTTCTGCTCCCTGCTCTGTCTCTGGTGAATCCTCTCATCACCCCACACCTCTCGCCTACACCTCAGCTTGTATGTATAAATCAATAAATCTTTTAAATTAAAAAAAAAATTTCCACCACCAGTTCACCTGTGTACCATCACCGAAGTTCCTTGAGTCACCATAATCCCTTGTGCTCTTCTCTCCCCTGTTTTGATCTCTTTTCCTTCCTCTTCCTTACAGAATGTCTCTGATTTATGGTTGCCTGCTAATTTTGTTGTTTAGTTTTATTACTATTTTTTTTCTTGATTCCTTATTTGGTTCCCCTATATTTCTCCTATAAGTGAGACCATCTGATATTTTTCTTTTTCCTTCTGGCTTATTTCACTGAGCATGATCCCTTCTAGCTCCATCCATGTTGCTGTGAATGGGATGAGTTTATCTTTTTTGATTGCTGAGTAGTATTCCTTGTGTATATATACCACATCTTCTTGATCCACTCATCTATTTTGGGGCATTTGGGTTGTTTCCATATCTTACCTATTGTAAATAGTGCTGCAATAAACATAAGGGTGCAGGTATCTTTTTGAATTAATGTTTTTGTGCCCTTTGGGTAGATTCCTAAGAGTGGAAATGGATCCTCTTTTAAAACCCTTCCAGGGCTCTGCCCATGGGCAGCCCTTCCTGCCCCGTCAGCAGAACTGATCAGAGACCACTTCTTATCTAGATGTTGATTTTATAGTATCTAAATAACATCCTTGTTGATATTTTCTAAATATAAAAAGTTACATTTTCATATGATGGTCTCTCTCTCTCTCTCTCTGTCTCTCTCTCTGTCTCTCCCTCTTCTTTCTCTCAGTGAAGCCTTGTTGGAGCCTGAACCAGATTTTCCCTAAAATGAGGGCAGATCGCATGACTTCTATGTCCTACAGACAAATGAATAAATGTATGAATAAAAAAGGGAAGGAAGAGAAAGAAGAAGAAAGTAAGATGAAGGAGTGGAAAAGGATCCCACTGAGCCTGAGTGTGGGATCCTCACAGAACATTCTTTCCTCTGTCCTCCCCTACCCAGGTGCGATCCTGGGCCGAGATCGGTGAAGGGAGCGAATGGCTGGAGTGTGTACGGCAGATCTCAAATCCTCCCACCAGGAAGAGCTGTTTCATGTGAGGGGCAGCAGGGGCTGGCACAGGACCCCGGAGCCGCAGAAGAGCACCACTCCGGGACCCCAGCCCGTGTGACCCCAGCCCCTGCCCCTGCAGGGCCTGAGCCGGCCCCCCTCTCCCCGCCACGCACAAGCTCAGTGCTGAGGGCGTGCGCCTCTGTGCAGGTGCTTCCGCCCACTTACCTGCTCGCGCCCCTATGGAGTACGGGTGTCATGGATTCTCCCCATTTCACTGGTGAGAAAATGGAAACTGAATAGAGTTTAAGAGTCTCTTAGAGTCACTCAATTTGAGTATAATAAGGCACACACTTTTGAGTGCCCATCTGTGCCAACACTTCAAGCACTTGTATGTCTTAACTCATCTGATGGCAAAGCAGCCCAGGACAGCACAGTCATGCCCCATCTCACAAGGAGCCAAGATGCACAGAGGCGGAGGGACGGCCCCAGGTCACACAGAGGATGCGAGGGCCCTGGAGGCCGAAGTCGGCAGTCTGGGGCTTCCTCTCCTCACTCCCAGCTGGACTGCGCTTCCCAAAGCGGAGCTGGGAGTTGAGTGCAGGCTAAACCCGTCATGTGGACATGAGTCCCGTCATCGACCCTGATGGGGCCCCATAGTCTGCCTACAGCCTCTCTGAGGGCCCCTAAGCCTGGGGTGATGGGAGAGGCTGCAGCCCTCCCACTTTCCCAGCCAGAGCTGAATGAGCTAATCCGGGGTGGGGGGGGGGG
>PVIJ01012303.1:0-50408 GCA_004024925.1 Scalopus aquaticus
AATTCTCGATAGTTTTACTATCATATGTCTTGGTGTTTTTTTCCTTTCATTGTAATAGTTTGGAGATCTTCTGGCTTCCTGTATGTCGATTTTTGTTTCCTTTTTCATGTTTGGGAAGTTCTCTTCAATTATCTCCTTGAGAAGTTCCTCTGTTCCTTTGTCTCTCTCCTCTCCCTCTGGGATTCCTATGATTCTGATAAGAAATAGAACAAATATTGATTAAATTCATATGGAATCACAAAAACCCCCAAATAACTAAAGCTCTCCTGACTAAAAGGAAGGAAAATGGAGGTATTACACTCTCTGATTTCAAACTATACTACAAATCCATAATAATTAAAACAACTTCTTAACATATTCTGTTGGTGAGCCCTAGGAAATGGGTCTTTCATACATTGTGGAGCATGCAGTTGATACAAGCCCGTTTGGAGGATAATTTGTTGATTGAAATTGCAAATGTACATTCCTATACCAAATTTTACTTCTGGTAATTTCTCTAACCAATGGAAGAAATTACTTCTTTATAAGTCTATGCATTATATCCTAATTTTTGCAGGAAAAAAAATGCCGACAACTGAAATGACACTGATGGGATAGTGATTAAATTAGAATGGTACATTCATCCTATGGAATATCATGAAGCCATAAAAAGGAATGATCAGATTCTTTATGAGCTGATGTGAAAAGATCTTGAAGACAAATGTTTAGAAAAAAGTAAAGATGGCAAGAAGTGTAAGTGTGTACAACATGGAAAAAGAATGGAAAATAAGAAAATGTATTCATATATGCTTGCATTTCCATAAAGAAGGCCAAAAGGATACAAAAGGAAAAAATAAAAATGATTATTTATATAGATGAGAGGAGGGAAGAATTTGGCTTCAGGAGGGAGGGAGGGTGAGTCTTCATGTAAATGCATTATCTCTATATAGAGTTAAGTCACAATAATTATCATTATTAAGACATAATAATAAAATCAGGTTCTCAAGTTTGTATTACTTCAGGTGTAAGAACTACAGTGTACCCCTTATCCACAGGGGGTTAAGTTTTAAGACCCCCAGTGAATGTTTGAAACTGCAGATAGTACCAAATCCTAAATATGCTATGCTTTTGCCTATACATTCAAAGCTATCATAAAGTTTTCATTTATAAATTAAGCACAATAAGAGATTAACAAGAATAAATAAAAACAAAATAGATATTATAGCAATATACTATAATAAAAGTTATGTGATTGTGGCTTCCCCCACAACCCACCTCTTTCTCTGTCTCAAACTTTCTTATCATAGGTAATATTTTATGATTGTGATTAACCAAGCTTAACTGAAACCACAGAAAGCAAAATTACAGATAGGACAGGACTACTATGCTGTCTCTAGTTCAGGAGTTGGTAAAAGCCAAATCTGGCCTGAGCCTGTTTTATTACATCACAGCCACCTTGTGGGTTTGTGTATTATCTATGACTGCTTTCATACTATGACAGCAAAGTTGACTAGTTAAGACCATGAGGACCACAAAGTAAATAATATTTACTGAATGGTCGTTCACAGAAGAACTTTGCTAAGCTCTGTTCTAGATTGATATCAGGTCTGAATCAAGTCTCAACTAAATAAAGACTTATTTTTATTTACAACCCCCTTAAAATACTTATTTTACGTATTTTCAAAGTTTTAGATTCTTTGGTATTATTCCTATATACACACTGTAGGATAATTAATTATACTAACACTATTTTTTCTTGGCCAAAATTATCTACCCTAACTAGACTCCTGCTTCCTTTCTGTAATAGTACCTCCAATTTTCTATCAGCACAGTTTATATGGGGTTGATCCAACTACTGCTCCACAGTAGCTTAACCAATGTGTTTCTCATCCTCTTGCCCAAGGCATTTAGTCAGGAATCGGCACAAGATGTAAGTCAGGCTAATTAGACTAACTGAAACCCAATTTTAGGATTTGTGTGAGCTACCAGGAAGATCAGATATGCAGAAAGAAGTGGAGCTGGATCCCTGGAGCATTATAAAGTCAGTGTGACCATGGGATGTGTGTTGGTTGTTCTTGACAATGACCTAAGAGAAAAATCAGCTATTGTAATTCCTGGGGAAACTTATTTTCCTTAAAAGGGAAGATATACCTAAGAGCTAAGAGAAAGTCATCTAAGATAATTTCTGTGAAAACTTTTGTTTACCTTAAAAAAGAAAGAGACATAATGGCACTTTCCCTCTGCTCACCTTCTGCCTCAAATACTGATGTGATAGCTGGTGCTGCAGCAGCCACCTTATAGTAGAGTGACAAGTTTCAAGGAAATGAAAATCAAGAATCACTAAAAGAATTGAATGTATTATTGTGTTCAATTGATAAAACACAGTTAATCTAGATACTTTAGCAGTAAAGGGTTAATACAGGTGTGATTACTTAGCAGAATGTTGAAAGACCAGCAAGAACAATGACCAGAAAGTTGTTATCTACAGGTCAGTGTGGGAAACAGATTTCAAAACTTCAACCTGAAGGATTGAAGCAGATAGCTCACAAAAACTCTCTGGGAAATTGTCCCAATTTTCAATAATCTCCAAGAAAATCCTCCACACACTACCTTACTCTGTGACAGTGGTGCAAGTGGTTTTCACAGCAAATAAAATTATAGATGTTGTGAATCTTACATTTGCTATTCTTCCCTTCTACCTGAAACTATCCGTCCTTTCCTGTCTTCCAATTTCCGATTGATCTCCTCTCATTAACAACCTCTTACAGGGAACCAAACTGAGAAGAGGATCTGAAAAATGCAGTCCTCACCTTCTTCTATGCAATGCAGAGCAAACCACAGAAAAGCATGAAAAAGCATGAAACAGACAACACAGCACAGAGCAGAAAGACAGAAAACCTGACAACCTGTCCAAAACCTTGGACAACTGAATCAATCCCAGCAACCACCTGTCTCTGGACTTTATGGTAGGAGGGAAAATAAACTCCTATTTGTTTACATCATTGTCCTTGGGCCCCTCTGCTACTTGCGGCCAAATACAAGCCAGATTTACCTTCCTTCTTTGAAAGCCATGAGATAGTGAACATAGGAATAATGAAATTTCAGGATTACTAAAATAGAAGATTTACTTTATATGACCTGAAGTATTAAGGTCAGGAAGTGTCATTGTTTAGATAAAATGTGATAATACTTTCAACTCTCATTACCAAATATTTCCTGCATGGCTGTGTTTTTCCTTTTCTTCTGCTAATGCACTCTTTCCAGTTTCAAAATCTCACCTGTCAAAATTCTATCTATTTTTTTAAGACTAAACCAATCACTTCATGAAAGTGTCCTCAATTATTGCCCAGATACAGCTCTTCTTTCTTCTCTGTGCTCAAGATAGAAGAAATTCTCTGCCTGCCTCATACTGGATTTGCGATAGATTAGATTTTAGTAATCAGTTTATTCCTCTACCACAAGGGTCAAAAAGCTATGGCCTACAGGTGTGGCTGGGTTTGTGGGAGCACAACCACTCCAGTGCCCAGTGTCTGTGAGTCTATGCATTGTGTCTGTGGCCGCTTCATGCTGTGACAGCAGAGGTGAGTAATTGCCAGAGATGGGTTATAAACCCACAACCCTAAAAATATTTATGGTGTGACCCTTTACAGGAAAAGTTCAGTCTTATTGGAATATAATTATAGGGCATTATTTATATACATATCCCGCTGCAGCACTTCCATATTGCCTAACTCTCATGCTGTGAGTTGCTGTCTTCACCCCTTTCTCATTCAGATTTCTCCATTAAATTTATTAAAAAATTTCCCCATGAAAATTTGGAAAAGCCCAACTTGAGAAAAAGACTAACTTCACCTAGTCACTTTATTAACATTACAAGTACTAAATAAAATATCAAATATGATACTATAGTACACCCCAAAGTCAGTCATTTATTCAGTAAATATTTAGTGTTGGAACCAGAGCAAAGAAGAAAGTGAGGTCCCTGCCCCATACTTTACATTCTTCTTCTGAGGTTATACTGAATGACCTCATCAATTTTACAGAATTGTGTGGAATTTAAGATAACTCATGTATAGTGAAGGATAGAAACTAAACTTTGGGTGGTAGGCATAATGTAATATATACAGATAGCAATTTATAATATTGTATACCTGAAACCTACATAATGTTATAATTCAGTGTTACTTCAGTAAATATAATAATAATAATAATAATATGGCTTTATGATACAGGGACAGACAGGTAGCTTCAGTGACTTGCCTACCATCACATGACTTACTGGCTAGCCCTGACCCAGAACCCAACTCTCAGGTACCCACCCAGAGCTCTTCCACATTGAAAAGCCCTTCCAATTCTAGAAGGGCCAGTTAATCTCATGCAGGCTTTCCAAAATATGTCTCAGGACTAGGTTTTTCACTATTAACAGGTATTATAAGGGAAGAGGTCCTCGGGTCAAATGGGCTTCAGCAAAGCTGAGTGAAATCAGGTTTCTGCAGGGCTTTCTAAAGCATTTAGTATGGTAGTGGTCCCCACATATTCCCAAGGGGGAAATAAAGCCTGAAGATTTGTTCGACTGGGAATTGTTTTTTTCTCCCAAAATATCTTATGGGACAAGTGTGCCTTAGAACATCCTTTTGGAGATGAAAGCTTTCTTTTCATCCTTGCAGGTTATTCCAGTACATTTTTAGGAAATTATGAGATAGATTGCTGATAACTTTATTCTCTATCCCCACCATATTAGTTATCCAAAGCTATGCAACAAATTAGCCACCAACTTAGAGATTTAAAACAATAAACTTTTATTATCTCAGTTTCTGTGGATTAGAAATCTGGGTGTAATTTAGCTGAGTGCTCTGGCCCGGGGTGTTTTATTAAACTGCAATCAAGGTGTCAAGTGGGGCTGCAGTCCCCTCAAAACTGGACTGGCCACATCTGCTTCTCACTTCCCTCTGTGACTATTGGCAGGCCACAGGTCTTTGCACGTGCTGGTCAGAGACAAGAGTCCAGGCCACAAGGAGCCTCTTCACAGGTGGCTCACATTATGATTGCCTTCCTCAGAGTGAGAGCTGGGAGAGGGGAAGAGAAAGGGGAAAGGACAGACCAGCTTTTTGTAACTTCATTCTGGATGTGCATCCTATCATTTTTGTTGTATTCTAGTTGTTAGGAGCAAGTTGCTAGAACCAGCCCACACAAAAGGGAGGGAATCACAGGGTATTAATGCCAGGAGAGGAGGATCATTAGGAGCCATTTTAGAAGCTGCCTACCACACCCACTCTCTGAGGTTTTCTTCCCACCTTAGCTGCCCGCTGTTCTAGCCAGCAGACATTTCACTGAAACAGCATTCCTAAGTAGCAGTTGATTTGAGGCAGGCACTTCAGAGTTTAAAGAAACAGAGAAGCATTCAGATGGGCTCAGGTCATGGATTATTATTTTAAGGACATCTTAAATCAAGGACAAATTACGAGCAGGCTGACAGTGACACGTAGCTTCATACCCCATCTGCTATTGTTCTAAACATAGAAATAGTCCCAGTGATATTGTTAAATTCCAACATGTACTGCAGGCTCCCTTTGTGCCAGGGGCTGCTCTAACTTCTTGTGTTGATTCATTAACTCTTTATTATAACCCTGAGAGGAAGGTGTAATCCTTATTCATACCCTGGAGAATAGCATGCCAAAGTGCAGGATGGTGGTGACGGAACTTGCCAAAGGCCATCAGACTCAGATAAAGTAGAGTCAGGGTTTGATTCCTAGCATTAGCCTCCAGAGCCTGGGCTCTGGGCCACCATACAACACTGCTCTGGGGCAGTTAGGATTTCACGAGCTCCTAACTTAATTTCTTCCTCTCTGTTTTTCTCTCTTCTGCTAAGGCTACGGACCATGGGGCAGTGCTTGTGAGGAGACAACATAAGCGTCCAAAGTCCTCGTTCACCAAATATTTACAAATGCCAATTACATGCCAGACCCCAGCCGCCCCCATCATGGTGTGTCCAGTAAAAGTATGTGTCATGAAGCGTCTGTTCCTCTAGGAAGGACAGGCCCTCGCAGCCCAGTGCCATTTCTGTGATACATTGTGACTTCGATCTTTTCTTGCCCACAGTGGGAAATGCCAGGGACGAGACATCAGTCATTTTGCCTCTGTGGTCTTGCCTTGGTCCTCCGTGTGCTTTCAAAGTCGGACTTCCAGGAAGGTGGTATACACTGCAGGCTTCCACAGCTTTTGCTACCCAACCCCTCCCCCACTGCCCTCTGGTTTCTTCTCCCTGCCGCTTCACTAAAATTGGCCTTGTAAGGGAACTAGAGAACTCACGGTCCCCAGTGCAAGGTACACTTTTCAGTGGTGTCATGTCTCATCTCTTTGTACTGTGTCACTGTCAGCCGCGTTTTATTTCCCTTTCTTAGCTGCTGGGACATCACTCTGCTGGTTCTTCCTTCCCTTTGATTGCTCCGTCTGGGGTGCTCTTACAGGCACATTTTCTAGCTTCTTAACTTGGGAGTTTCTTAGGGTTCTGTTTCAACCTGTCTCTTTCTCTCTCAATATGGTTCCACCAAAATTTCATCCATAGTCAGAGTCCCAAACATTTATCTCCAGAAAAAACCCTCTCTCTTGAGTAATAGATGTATTTAGCCACCTCATTTTGGGTGTCCCGAAGAAACTTAAAGCGTAACATGTCCAGAGCTGATCTGATCATCTTACCTCCAAATTTGCTTCTCAACCTGTGCTCCCCACTTGTTTCACTACCTCTCAATCCAAATGGCCAAGCCAGAAACTCCAGACTCATCCTAACCCCAATTTCCTTTATCTCATCCCCACCCATTTCTGGATTCCACTTTCTTGATAATGCTCTCCTTTCTCTCTAGGCCCTACTTCCCTTGTTTTGGCACACAATTCTCTTGTCCAAATGTCTTCCAGTGCTTTCTTACTGGTTTTTGCTGCAGCCACACTCTCACCCTTTCTAATACCTTCTTCACACAGCTGTCAGCACTTCCCCCACCCCGCCCCCCCATCAACCAAGTCTGATCATTTTATTATTGTTCAAAATGCTTCAGTGGCTCCTAGCTGCTTAATGGTTAGTATCTAAACTTCTTAACCAGGCAGACAAATCCTCGATAATCTGATTCTTATCTTCTTTTTAGGCTCAAATGCACACAGTGCATTAATACTAAAGTTTGGGTATTATTTTCAAGAACTTCCTTGTTCCTGCTTGGAATCCCTCTATCTCTTTTGTGGTATGTCTGGTGAACTCCTATTCATCTCTCAAGTTTCAGCTCAAGTACTACCTCTTCAGAAGCCCCCGTGCAGACCTGGGCCTACCCTCTGCTTTGCTTCCGATGTCCTACCACTCTGCCTATCAGTATTGCACTATGTTTGACTATCTGATTCCTCAGATATTTGAACTCTGAGACCATTATTAGCAATTAGCAAGATCAAGAAGTTCAAATGCAGAGGCAAAGCAATACACTCGAGCTTCACAAAAAACAAACTGGGCTACAAATCGACAATTCACAATATTATAATTTATTTTTATGGGTTCTTTTGTGGTTACTCAAAAATACATTCCTCACAATAGTCACCTGTGAGATCTCAGATGTTGGCACAGGTAGATTTATGCAGTCTTTCACTGTTCCCCTCTCCAATGTGCTTTCCACCCTGTACCTTTGGTAATATTTTCAAAACACATAGCTGATCATCCATGACTCCATCTCACATACACCATACTCTGCTTAAAACCTTTCATGGTTCGCAGTTACCTTCAGTTTAAAACAAAACCAAAAATGCCTCTTAACATGACATACACTATCTGGCGATTCCTTCATCTCCTATCCAGCATGGTTCCACTGTCTGCGTTCAGCCCTACCAACCCTCTTCTGGGTTCCTTGTACCTGTCTCCCTGTTCCACCACAGGGCCTTAGCATGATCCCATTTGTCTGCTCTATTCATCCTTACCCCTATCCATACCCCTAACACTGCTTCCTTGGGATAATGATCTTATCCCCATGAATCACTCTTCCACAGTGTTTGTCACATTTTATTTTCGTATAAGCAATGTGATGGTTTAGTCAATGCCCATCTCTCTAGGGCTGATGAGCTGTGAGGACAGGAACCATGCCTCTCATGGCCCCTATTGCATTCCAGTGTCCTCATAGTGTTCGGCATAGAGGAGTTGTTGAATAAATTTATTTGTTGAATGAATCAGTGAGTGAATGGGGGAAGAACAAGTGTTTTTTCTTACTGCTTTTACCCTCACTGCTACCTTGCATATGCTCCCTAACAATTTTCAAGTAAGCAATCTCACTTGATATTAAAAATTGCCTTTAAGAGTAGAAAGAGCCACCTATGCAGGTGAATTATCCAATGCAGCATGGCAAGTAAGCAGTGATGTGGGGCTAGAACTGAGTCGTACTACTTTCCGGACCAGAACTCTGGCCATTAAGCAACCCTAAAGGAAGCAAAGAAAAATAATGTGGAACACAATAGGGAGCACTGAAGGACATTAAAATAGAAATTTGCAAACACGTTAAAATAAAAACACAAAATAAACTTTATATTAGGCTGATAGAACTTTGGTTCCTAGAACATGGGCATAAATACTCAAAATCTATCGTTTTATCATATGTATTTGGACTCTGAGGAAGAGCTTGTTACCTTTCTCATATAAAAGGGCTCAGTTAATATTCTATCATAATTCTCATTAAAATTTATATGTTCAATAAATGTCGGTTATTAAATTGTTGGTGGGAAAGTCTATTTCTAGAAACCTTTTCATCCTTCCCTTAATGAGAATATTTATTTATTTATTTTTCTAAGGAAAAGAGAGAAAAGCTAATCACTTGATAGATTAAAACAGTAGCTGGATCCAGTTTCAAAGAGCAACCTCAAACTGAATATACTTGTTCATTTATCTAACATCTTTTGAAAGACCTACTTAAACACAATTTCTAAATGTGTTAACTTTTAAACGATTGAAAATAATAAAGCCTTTATAATTTTATAATACATCCTCTTAAAATCAGATGCTATTAAACTAAAAAATGGACAACTGTTAATTTTCATAAAGAATTTATCACGTTTACTCAGTGTTGATTTATTGAGAGCTCTATGCCCTTCGTGGGGGCTCACAGCAGAGCAATTGTGGTCTCCCCCTTTAAACCACTTATGTTTAAACTCATTTTGCCTCGTTTGGACTACCCGCTGCCGTTGGCCCTTTCCTTCGGAGGGAGGGACGTGGGGAAAAGAAAAGGCACACAAGTAAAACCGAGACGTGCAAAAATCCGTGTACTGCGGTTTTCAGGCCGTTATCATTTACTGAGAATTGGGTAGCAGCAGAAAATCCATAAAGTTAATTCCACTGGTTTGACGGAATGTACACGGCCCTTACAGTGAATTCCTTCATTTGTCCCGATTTTCAGATTCTATTTTGGCAATTAGGAAAAATTCAAAAAGTGAAAAAAGTCACACTTTGCCTGCTCCCACTAGGTCTTTCAGGAACTACCGGCTTGTGTACTCCCAACGACTTTTCAAAAACGGCAATCTTTTCTTCGTTCACCATCTCGTAAGCAGCACGCCGGGCGATGCCCGCAAGGCAAATCGTGGAGTCGCCACCCTCGCGCACTGGCCGCGCCGGGTGTGGGGCGCCCCGGGCGGCCAAACTGTGCCGGCGAAACCCACGCGCGGACCGCTCGTGTAGCGCGCCTGCGCGTCAGTCACGTGGTGTGCGCTCCGCGCAAAGCGGGTTAAAAGTCACGACCGCGGAGAGTCCGAGAGCGCCCAGTAGGCGCAGCGTTCTCCGCTTTCCTTAACCTGGTTCTGATGGAGACTGCTCCGCTGTTTTAAGCCAACTCCCAACCCCTCGGCCCGACTCAGCTCCATGCCTCTAGCGGAGCCGTCTAACACCCTTCCTCATGCACAACAACACAGGCGCGCGAAACCGCGTCTTTCAACTGACAATGAAGCCGTAGCCGCGCCGCACGACCGCTCTGGGCGCGAGGCCGGGAGGGGGAGGGGTAGAACGGTTGCCCAAGCTCCGCCCCAGCTGCTGCCCCTATTGGAGGGCGCCGTGATTCTGGGCCCGCCCCCCAACGGACCTGTCGCATTGTGACAGGTGGAAGGACCAGTTCCTGTTGGGTCCGGGGCGGAGTCAGAGGTAGCCCGAGCTCCGCCCGGACACCAGGGGGCTCCTCCTCCCGCTCCTCACGGCAGGGCGGGCGGCGGGTGTGAGGGGGAATGTCATTGCTGCTCGGAGCCGTGGTGCCGCCTCCGTCTGCTCCTTCTTTGGCGCCCTCGTGCCGTCGGCTTTCGCCGCTGCCGCAGCTGCACTGGGGATACGGATGGCTAGTGGGGCGCCAGGGCCATCCGAGTTGAGAGCGCAGCGGTCGCGGCCGCTGCTGAGGCGGAGACTCCCCTCCGCCGCCGCCTCCACCCCCTGTCCCCCGGCCTCGCGGCGCTGAGGGCGGGAGCGCGCGGTGCTCTTCCCTCCTCCTTTTTCTTCTTCTTCTTCCTCCTCCTCCTCCGGGTCCCCGCCCAGCACCCCTCACTCCAGGCGGCGGCGGCGGCGAGGAGCGAGACCCGCCGCCGGGGCACAACATGGCGGAGCCCTCGGCCCCGGAGAGCAAGCACAAGTCGTCCCTCAACTCGTCCCCGTGGAGCGGCCTCATGGCCCTGGGGAACAGCCGGCACGGCCACCACGGGCCCGGGGCCCAGTGCGCGCACAAGGCAGCGGGCGGCGTGGCGCCGCCGAAGCCGGCCCCAGCGGGGCTGTCCGGGGGGCTGTCGCAGCCGGCCGGCTGGCAGTCGCTGCTCTCCTTCACCATCCTCTTCCTGGCCTGGCTGGCCGGCTTCAGCTCGCGTCTCTTCGCCGTCATTCGCTTCGAAAGCATCATTCACGAGTTCGACCCGTGGTGAGTGCCTCGCCGCCCCTCCCCCCGCCCGCGGCCCGCGGGGACGCGGCCCGCGGCTCTCGGGTCTTGGCCCCGTGCCGCGGCGGTGCACGGGCCGACGCGGGTGCGGGTCTCGGAGCTCCGGGCGCGCCCCCTGCCCGTGGGCGAAGTTTGCCCCGAGCAGCCCAGGCGGGGCGTCGGGGTCCCGGTGTGGGACCTTGACCCCCACCCCCGGCCGGGCAGGGTGGTGACTCTCGTGGAGCTTGAATGAAAGCCCACTCAGCGGGCTCCGGTGGCGGGGTGCGGACCCTCCGCGCCGGGAGCCCGCAGGTCTTCGGGGGACTCCTGGCGGACTCTCCGCCTCCCGCCCGCGGCTTGCGGGTTCTTTCATTTTTGCTGGCGCGATTTTGTTTGCTGATTCGGATGGGAGCAGTCGGGGGTTGCCCTGTTGCGGTTGTCAGTAAGTGCAGATGTGCATGAGTCTGTCTGCTCAGCTTTACGCTTTTACCACTTCTCTGCTTCCTTAGACTGGAAGGGAAAAAGAGTGAGTGAGGTGTTGTAGGTTAGGGAAATAATATTTCTGAAAGTGATCTGAAAACTGGGGACTCTTATTTATTTAACGTTAGGTATTTTCAAGAGTGGCTTTTCCCCTCGAGGCCCTGGAGGGCACTCAGCACCTCACTGTTCGCAGAGTTATTTGGGGTTGCTTTTTAAAGCGAGATAGTTACTCTATTAGCCCAACTGTCACCCTCGGTATACTATGTGCCATGTACGAGAGCATTGCACTGATTCCTTTATTAGTCTCTGCTGGAAGGTTTGTGGATAAGAGAACAAACAGTAGCCCTAGATTACAATACCGAGTTGCACATGGTATCAGAGACTGACCTGAATGTTGTAGGAAATTACTCCATTAAGAGCGCTGGCTATTTTAAACGCTCCTCTGGTCTGTGATCTAGATAGGAAGATTGCTTTAATTTTTTTCAATTTGCTCCCCTTGAGTTGTTTTCTTCCCCTCCCACCTGAGCGGATGGCTTTTAAACTAACTTAATTCATCTGGTTGACCTATCAACCTTGAGTTAATGTTACTTCCTTATAATTAGACCTAACTAAACTTTAGGATATTTATATCATTTGAAATACAGAGAGACGGTCTTCCTAAGAATTTCTTAATGTATGTATAAATAATAAGTATTTGAAACTAGTTACTCATATATAAAATGTCAGATTGAAATGCTGTTATGGTTAGAAAAATTGGTAGTGCAGCATCTTCTGAACACCAGAGGGGTCCTTTCATGGAGAATTCGATATAAGTTAATTACTGTGACATTCTTTTGTGAAATGTTTTAGTCCCACTACTTTAGAGGGTTTGATTTTCTTCTAACACTTAAAAAATAATTTATTATTTGCAATTACAAAAGAAAAGCAATTACTGTGTTAACTAGATACAGTATTTCTAGTCTTAGCTTGAAAACACTTAAGCGGATTAGATAAAAAAGGAATTGCAACCAGAAAATGAAAACTGCTAGTATTTAACTGAACAATATGAAAAAGAGAAAGTTTTGTCTTTTCAGATTACAACAGCATGTGTGTATGGCTGACCAGACATTATGGTAACAAAAATTGTGGAGAATATTTCCAGAGTAACATTTTTACAAATAAAGGCCAAATAGTAGTAATGTTGAGGCTGAAATTAAGGATCGTGAAAAATTCACAATTCATTGATGAGATTATTTTGTCATATTTCCTTAATTTGAAGTTAGATTAGAAATTTATATCAAGTCAGTCAAAGAGCACTACTAAAATTTAGTATTTTAATCATGAAAAGTTTTTATCAAGCTGCTTCACAGATCTTTTTGTGAGTGTTTGTGTAAGAACAAAAGTTGCTTTCTCTAGTTTAAAGAATATGATGGAGAGCATAACCTTTTTTATCCATATGAAAATTGTTTCACTTCTTTTTTTCTATTCATAAAAACACGTTTCTGAAATATCCTTTAGCTAAATATGTACCATTTACATTTTAATATATTCATAAGTGAATGGAGACGTGCCCATATAAAACTGATGTTTAACACAGGTGATTTTCATGAGAGAATTGGGTTTCAAACCAAAAGAATCCCTTGTTTGCTCACTTTTATTTTTGTTCTGAGGGTCTCAAGCATTGAGCCATCTCATTCTTACATTTGATGTCCTGCAGAAAATTTTAAAAGAGGTGGAGTTAGGTATAGATTTTTGGACTTCTACTTTGGATTTTTAAATCCTTCAAAGCCACTAACATTTTGGTCTACAATTTAACACTCTTTCATTGCACTAGCTTAGGAGCCTCTTAGATTGCAATTTTATCATGTAGCAAGGAATGAACCTTTAAATTTTCTGCCAGGTTTTATGTTCACAAAGCAATTTTTTCTGGCCTTCTGGATCCCCCCCCTTTTTTTTTTTTGTATCTGCTCTTGGCTTCATTTCTGAAGTCTTCTTAGTGAAGAGTTTACTTTTTCTGCTTGTAATCTTTTTCTCTAAATTTTACAGTAGTTAAGTTGTATGAGACTAGTTAGCCACCAAAGGTGACTGACATATTGTTGCAAAGTTGTAACTTGTTTTTTAAAATTTATCACCCAAGTTATTTTACAGATCTGTCTATAAGGGATGGTATATGATGTTAGTTATTCTGTTTATTGAATTTTAAAGTACATTATTACACTTTAGAATTTAGCAACATTTTTGGTAATGATCTCACCACTTCAGTAATTTCCTCCCCTTATCTGTTAAGTTGATCAGACATGAGAAGGCAGTTTGAGAATATGTTCCTACTTGCCAAACATTTGATTGACCAAGTAGTTTAGCAGTACCTAATTTTATCTGGGGCAGAAAGTAGTGTCTACTTATTTTGGTTGTAACTATTAATACATGTACAATATACTAACCAAGTATCTTTTCCATAACCATTATCTTGTTAAATTATGGTAACCTTTCCCCACAGAGGCCATGTAAAAAGCTCCCTATATAAGTAAGGATAGCTGCCCTTTTCCCTGCCTGCACAGGTTGTAGTGGGTTCTCCCTAGAGCCCTAGAGAGAGAATTCTTTGAGCCTTGAGTTGAACTACAGTTAGCTATAAAAGAGAAAGGGCAGCAGATGCCTTTTTTCGGAGCAGAAATCTTCAGTTTGGAGTTGAAACAGTGCAATTTTTCATAGAAACTATGGTATAAATAAATTCATAGAAACATAATTTCAAAAGAGTGATAAATCTTTGCAACATAAGCTTTTTGTAAGTTGGGGACTACTGTACTTTGAGATCTCCATGTTTTTCTTCACTTTGCAGATGACAAAAAGAGGTTATTGACCTCAGTTCTCAAGAAGACAAAATGGGTAACAAAACCTGTTTTAAAATGCAAATGTCCCCAAATCTTAAGTAACTTTGTGGAATCATTAGCAGCAGCAGTCCAGCTGCACTACTGAACAGGTATACTGTCAACTGATTTCATTGTAATGTAAACTATTTCTAGTATTGAGCTCTAAGTGACAAGAACACTAAGAAGTGTAGGGAGTGCCCGGAGTTACTGAATTGGATAATGGGAATTGGATCTTCTCCCATTTTGGTAAGTGTAGTACTGGCTCCTCTCTGTAGTAATCAAGGGCTTCTTGAGGTTTATAGTAAGTCCTGGGGTAGTTAGGATCTGTAAGCAGAGATTTTGAAACTTTTCCTTTCCCTGTTACAGGGATTCTGTATCTTAAGAGGTAACTTGGGTAAGACTGCATATTCCTTACTGACATGAATAGTTTGCATAAAGACAACATTGGCTGTGGAAATTAGAGACTGAAAATAAAGAATTTACATTATAGTTGCTGACCAGTTGTGTGAATATGGGGAAACTTACTAGGTTATCTATACTTAATCTATCTCTAATTTTTATATTCTTACATATGTTCTGAGTATATTGGGGTATGAGAAAATGCTCTTCATAGTTACATAGCATTCTCAGATAAAGGAAGGATTATTGTTGAGTGAGCAGCTAATAATTTGTTTGCTTTCTTTGAAAACTTGGTATGTTAGGGAGAGACAATACTGCAGTTTTAACCTGAGTTATAAAGCACCCACAATTCAGCAGGTGTACATAGTGCTAATTTGTTACTTTATGAAAAATTTGGACATGGAAAAGTTGAAAGAATTTTATGGTAACGACTCATGCTCAACACCTAGATTCTGCAGCTAGTGTTTTACTTTCTTTGCTTTATCATATCTTTCTATTCATTGCTGCTTTTAAATCCTGCCTCTAGCCTCCTAATATAAAGAATGTTACCTTTATCTTCTAGTTCTATAGTAAGGCGGTCTCTTATTTCTGGATAGCACTTGTTTTCTATAACACTTGAACATGATAAATACAAATACTGTTTTTATATCTTCCTCAACTAGACTGCAGAGTAGGATCAGATTCTGTCATTGTAGGTTTTGTTTTGTAACTTTACCTGAGTACATCATAAGTCAATGCATTGACCCTGCCTGTGTTAAATTACTTGGCTTTGCTGAATCTAATGTCTCAAAAAGAAAAACTCAAGTTATTAGAAAGATATTGATGTTGGTTTTATTGGACTTAGGTGAAACTTCTAAACTCTTGAATTATTAGAAGCCTTTTTATTGGTCTTCCTGTTGCTTATTATGCTCTTTGCCATGTTTTATCTAGGTGAAATGCTTAATTTAATGTATGATTGTCGTTCCCTATAATAAAGTAGGAGAAAGAAAACGTTTTCAGATAACATAGTAGCCACAAATACACCCTGTGGATCATAGTAACACTATGGAAAGGGGTCAAACTGTGAATGCTTAACCTAGCACTACATTTTATTCCATAAAACTCCTTCATTTGCTTCACCTGATTCTGGTGAATTTTTCTGTATTACTTTTTTTTGAGATGGTTTCTGTGTCCTCACTTTATCTACTTTTGATCATGAATAATTTCCAGGGATTTAAAAATTGACAATACCAAGAAGTCTTTTTAAAAGCTATTTTAGGTCAGGGGCATGATTGGAAGAGAGAGGAGCAACTGCCCTCAGAGACTCATATTTTAGGAAATGAAGGTAAACCACATTTGTAGACCTGCCAGGAAACTTAACAACTATTTACAATTTTGTTTCTTTAAAAAAAATCCCTTCATGGTTTCAAATGAGAGATATCTAAACATACTTTGAAATATGACCTATACACATAAGTTGGTGAATGCCTCTATATTGGTTAAGTTTGTACTATTTGTAGATAAATTTCTAAAGAATTGTGACTGGTACACTGATTAAATTGACGATATTGTCTGTAACTTTTTTTTTCCTGTGACAACTTAATGTTTCAAGATAACTTTAATGTATGTCCTAACTGGTAGTAGTTGCCTTGCTTTTATTGTGTCTTAAAACTCCATGCTAAAAAAAAAAAACAAAACTCCATGCTAGATTTTAGAAATAAGGAGCTAAGGTAATATCTTTTACTTCTGTAGATATTTCAATCAGTAGTCCTCACAAGGATTGAATAATGTGAATAATGCAGGGTTGCCTGACTCCAAAATCTATGTCCTTTTTACTGCATCCTCTGCCTTGAAGGCAGGCTTAAGTGAAAATGTCCTCCGTTTTTGTTTTTTAATCAGTTGCCCCGATTTAAATCTTAACATATTGGCCTGTCAGAATGCCTGGGCACAAATCCTGCTGTAACTAACTAAGCTCACTGGTTGATGATGGCTAATTACTTTGTTTTGATGTAGGGATGAGAGAAGTTGATGATGGCTTGACATGTTTAAACCTGAATGGCTAGGGAATTTTCAGTGATGGGCCCTCTAAGGGAATAGCAGAATGGGGGGGGGGGGAAAGGATAATTGAATCCAAGTGACTCATATTTTTATTCACTTTGTCTGTAAAAGTTCATAGTAATGAGGTTGGAACTATTAACTCATTCTAGTTAAGGGAATTATGAGATTGATTAAAGGGTTAAACTTTTAAAGTAGATTCAAAATTCTGTAGGTTACAGGATTTTTAGAATATGTTGATTTGTCTTGTTCCTGCATAGAAGCAGAGCACCAAAGGACTGAGGTACAGTTGTAGCTGATACAGTTTTAGCTTGACTAAATTCTTTTCTATTTCCTTTGCATCTATGCTTGTATTAGAGTTGTGTTTTTTTTTTAAGTTGTTTGAAGATTGCTACTTGATGGGAACTTAGTTCTCCCCATTAGGAATTGACAATATTGGAAACCTCTTTTCTGTGAAGTTTGATAAATTTAGATTAGTAACTTGACAAATTGTGTGCACTAGTTAATAGTTTCCTTAGGTTTTTTTTTTCGGCCTTCATTTTTTTGACATTTTTCTTCATTCCTATCCAAAGGGAAATATTACTTTTAAAAGACTGCATAAAGACATAAATGTCGTAAATAAAGTGTTAATGATTAGTTGATAACCAAGTTGATAGTTTCTTTTGAGGTTTTCTTTTACTTTTTGATGTCTTATAGGTTTATTGGTCATTCTCAGGTAACGACTTCACAGTATTGTTCTTCGGTGATCAAACAATCTTTGTGTGACACTGATTTATAAGAAATTTATCTTGGTCATTCAGGTGACCGAGATATATGTATTTCTCATACAAATATGATCTATATCTACAGTTTTTGCCTCAAAGCTCCCCCAAAACCTTGGAATTTCCTAAGTATTAAGAGTGTGAAAGGTATCTTGTTATGTTAATGAGAATAACTTGGAAAAGACCTGAGGATGGTCTGGTTGCCAGGGAAAACCAATATGATCAGAGATTGGAATTTTCAGTTCCACTGCCAGACCTTGGGGAGGAGAGAGGAGGCTGGAGGTTGAGTCCATTTGCCAATGGCCTGTTATATCAATTGTGCTTATGTAATGAAGCCTCCACAAAACCCTAGAGGAGAGGTTTTGGAGAACTTCTGAATTGGTCAACACATGGAGATTCAGGGAGATTCACACATGGGGAGGGCATGGAAGCCTTGCGCCTTTTTCCCCCATCTTCCTTTCATTTGGCTGTACTGAGTAATGAATCGGTGATCCAGTGAGCAAATGTTTCCTGAATTCTGTGAGTTGTGCTAGTAAGTTAACTGAACCTGAGGAGGGGGTTATGCGAACCTGTTTTATAGCTGGTTGGTCTTAAGTACTGGTCACAAGTACCTGGGGATATAATTGGCGCCTGAATCCTGAGGAGGTCATGGGAATGTTCAATCTGTAGCCTTGTTGGTCAGAAGCAAAGTTTAACAGCCTGGACTTGCTGCTGGTGTCAAGTGAAGTCCATCTTGAGAGTTTGAGCTCTTAACCCATGGCATCTGATGCTATCTCTAGGGAGATGGTATCAGAATTGATGGTATCAGAGTTGATCTAATCTTCTACTGATTGGGCATTCATGGGCTGCTTCTGTGTCCTAGCTATTGTAAATAATGCTGCTATGGACACTGTAGAACGTACATTTTTTGTGTGTTGATTTCACATTCTTTGGATAGATGCAGAAGAATGGAATTGCTGGGTCGTATGATATTTTCATTTTTAATTTTTTAAGTTAAATTCAGATTGATTTCCATAGCAGGTTGCACCACATTCCTGCCACAGTGTAATAAGGTTCCTCTTTCTCCAGCACTTTTGGGGGTCTTTTTAATACGTGCTATTTTCATGGATGTAACATGGTATCTTATTGTGGTTTTCATTTGCATCTTATTGGAAGTGATAATTTTTTTTTTCCATGGCTCTTGACCTCCTGGGTGTCTGAATCCTCTTTGGTGAATTGTCTCCTCATGTTAACTCTTATCAGCTATATATTGTGTGAATATTTTCTTCCATTCAATAGGGTATCTTTTTTTTTAAAGATTTATTTATTTATGCATACAAGCTGGCGTACAGACCAGAGGCGTGGGGCAGCGAGAGGGTTCACCAGAGACCGAGTGGGGAGCAGAACAGGCAGATGGACTGAAGTACACTACTGCGGGGAGCAGCAGGTGAGGCCAGGAGAGGTCTGCCATGCTATATGGGAATCTGCCACGTTATATGGGAATCTCCCCCGCCCTGCGTCGAATTCACGTCGCTGCTGCTGCTGCTGCTGACAGCTGCACAGCGCAGCGCCTAACCGCTGCACCACTGGGGAGGCCCAATAGGGTATCTTTTTAATCTTGTATTTTTTTTTTTTGCTGTGTAAAAGTTTTTAGAGGCAATTTCAACTTTTTTTTTTTTACTCCCCTTGCCTTAGTAGTCAAGTCAACAAAAACATCCTTATCTGCCATAGAACAGTATCTCCAGTGTTTACTTCTATACATTTTGTCGTAGGTCTTTTATTTAAATCTGTAATGCATTTGGAGTTTATTTGTGTACATTGAGTTAGTGATTAATGCAACATCATTTTTTGATCTGTGGCTTTCCAATTTCCCCAGCACCATTTGTTAGACTATTCTTTCCCCATTGTATGTTCATATCATATATTAGGTAATGTTATCATATATTAGGTAATGATGTGTACATGATTTATTTCTGGGTTTTTGATTCTGTTCCATTGATCTATGTATCAAGTTTTGTGAAAATACCATATTATTTTTAGTACTTTTTCTTTATAGTAAAATTTAAAGTCAGGTAACATAATACTCTGTTTCACTTCTTTTTTCTCTGGGTTTTTGCAATTTGATTCCCTTTGTGCTACCACACAAATTTCAGTGTTTATTGTTCAGTTTTTTAAAAGAATGTTGTTATTTTCATGGAGATTATGTTAAATTTACATATCATTTTAGGCATGGTAGTCATTTTGATTATATGAATGCTTCCTACCCATTAACTTGGGATATCCTTCCAGTTCCTTATGTTATTAACCAAATACTTTAAGAAAATCTTGTAGTTCTTCCAGTATAGGTCCTTTACCACCTTAGTTAGGTCATTTCCAGGGTAGGTCTTTTTGAAGCAGTTATAAATGGGATTATTTTCTTAATTTCTTTTGCTCCTTCATTGTTTGTATATAAAAAGCTAGGGGGTTTTGTATGTTGATTTTGTAAGCCTACCACTTTGCTATATTCACTTATTATTTCTAGTGAGTTTTAGATTCATTAGGATTTTATCTATGTAGTGTCATAGCATCTGCGAAAAGCAATAATTTCACTTCTTGTCTGATTTGGATTCCCTTTATTTCCTTTTTATGTCTGATAGCTCTTGCCAAAATCTCTTAATACTAAATTAAACAGAAGCGGTCACAACAATGATGTTTTACTTATGATCTTAAAGGGGACAGCTTTCAGCTTTTCACCATTAAGTGTTACATTGGATATTGATTTGTGGTATATGTCCCTTATTATATTGAAGTAGACGCCTTCTATTCTCATATTGTTTTGAGTTTTCACATAAATGGATGTGGAATGTTATTCAGTGCTTTTTCTGCATGTATTGATAATATAATTTTTTTTCTTTTTGTTAGAATGACATACTACATCAATTGATTGATTTATGTGTATTAAACCATCCTTGCATCTCTGGGATAAATGCCACTTGATTGTAATGTATAATCCTTTTGATATACTGTTGAATTCTATTTACTACTATTTTGTTGAAGATTTTTGCAGTGATGTGCATCAGGGATATTGGTTTATAGTTTTCTTGGGCTATCTATGTCTGGTTTTAGTGTTAGGGTAAAGCATTTAGTATTTGCATGGTAAAAAGTATTAGGGAGCATTCCCTCTAATTTTTTAAAACCACTTGAGCAAGATAAGCATTTGATTTTGTTTATAAAGGTTTGATAAAATTCATTTGTAAAGTTTTCTGGTCTGGGGTTTTGTTTTGAGGAAGATTTTTTATTGCTTTTTCAGTTTCCATGTATAGTTCAACACTTTTTTCTTTGTTTGGTCTTTGTAAACTATATTAACCTAGGAATTTGCCCATTCCTTCAAGTTTATTGAATTTATTGGTTTATAGTTGGTCATCGTAACTTCTTATGAGCCTTTGTATTTCTGTGCTATATGTGGTAATTTTTCCTTTGTGATTATGTGATTGTTTTCTCTCTTCTTTGTTAGCCTACCTAGAGTTTTGTCTGTTTTGTTTATGTTCTTGAAGAACCAACTCACCTTAGTTTCATTGATTTCTTCACTCCCTCCATTTATTTCCACTCTTGTTACTATTTACTTCTTTCTGCTAATTGGGTTTTGATTGTTCTCTTTCAAGTATTTGAGGTGATAAGCTAGGTTGATTGTTTGGGATTTTTCTTGTTGCTTCTTGTGGGCCTGTATTTAAGTTATATTCTTACTTGAGACTGCTTATGCTGCATCCCAGAGATTCTGGTGTCTTAATAGCCTCATTTTGTTCATCTTGAGGTATTTTTGATTTGTCTTAATTTCCCCTATTAAACAGCATATTGTTTAGTTTCCATGTACATGTGTTCGTTTTTTTTTTTTTTTATTTTCCTTATAGTTGATCCCTAACTTTATGACATTATGGTCAGAAGGAGTACTAGTAAATTTTGATCATTGTGGTCTTTATTAACAACTTGGGTCCTAACACATAATCTATTTTTGAAAATCTCGTGCAGTTAACAAAAATGCGTATGCAAGGGTTTGGGATGGAATGTTCTGTAGGTGTTTGTTAAACCTATGTTGTCTAGCTCCTCACTAAGGCTGTTGTTTCCTTCTCTATTCTCTGTGTTGTTGATCTGTACATATTTGTAAGTGGAGTATTAAAGTGCCCTAGTAGTTTGTAGTTGTCAGTGTCTCTCTTTAGTTCTGTAATTGTCTTAGGTAAATTGTCTTATATAATATTTTGGTGCACGTATTTTTGAGTGCTATTTTTTTCCTTGTTGTATTAGACCCTCAGTAATCTGTCTTTTACTATCTTTTAAAATTAAGTCTAAGTGTAGATATTCATCATTATGATTATTATGATTATGATGATGATAATTATTATTATTATTATTATCTTGGTTGCTATTTGCTTGTAGGACTGTGTTCTAACCTCTAAGTCTCTGGAGTTCTTAGTAAGATGAGTTTCTTATAAATACCAGAAGATAGAAATTTGTTTCAAAATCCAGTCTTTATCTTTTGAGTGTCTAATTCAGGCCATTTACATATTAAGGTGATTATTGAGCCATAACTATTCATTGCCATTTTGCTCTTGAGTTTTGTTTTGTTTTTTTTTTTTTTCATTTTGTCTATTTTTCTTTAGGTCTTGTGTTTGCTTGCTTAAGGTCTTTGATGTTTTGTTTAGGTTCCATTTCCATTGTCTTATGTGTTATTTCTCTTGATTTTTGCTTCAAGGGTCTGCAGAGGGTAGTATATTGATAGGCTATTCTCACAGTTTGTTGTTACTCTTCCATGTTATATTATTTAGATCATTGTTTTATTACTTTATAATAACCCCTTTAAGACTTCTTTCATGTCAGTATTGGTATTGATACATTCTTTTTGTTTTTGTTTTTGTTTTTGTTTTTCATTGAGGTGCTTTGTTCCTCTGTCTTGAATGTTAATTTTGCAGGGTAAAGAATCATAGGATGAAAATTCCTTTCTTGAAGAACTTGAAATATCTCTTGCAAGTTCCTTCAAGTTTTTGATGTTTCTACTCACAAATGCACTCACAGCGTGATTGGTATTCCCTTATAAGTTGTCCTTTTTTCTCTTGATATTTTCAGTATTCTGTTATTGTCACTGGCTTTCAACAACTTTATTAAATGTGTCTTGGTGTGTCTCTCTGGTATTGTTTTATTTGGGCCTCTTTGATATGGTTTTATTATACCATCTTACTTTGTGTAATCCATGGAGAAAATAATGGAATACAGAGTTATTGGAAGGCAACATTCTCATAGTTTGTTTTTTTTTTAGATACTTTGAAAAAGCCTTGGACATTTTTATAAGCAAAAGGAAAAATGTGTTCTCCATAGGTTTATATAATTGGTGAGGTGTTCAGTTTCAGTCTTTAAAATTTTGTTTCTCTTAATGGTAAAATATAACATCCTGAAAAAAGCATATAAACAAAATGTGCAATATAATGACTGATTTAAAATAAGCACTCATGTGACCATTATCCAAATCAAGAAACAGAACATTGCCACCACCTCAGAACCCTGGTGTAAGCTCCCTCAGCCCCCACTCCCCTTATTAGAAATCACATCCCTGCTTTTCATCGTTGATGGGATAATTGTGCATTCCTCTATAAGGTAATTAGCTTTACTTATTTTAAAACTTTAGATAAATGCACTTTTGGATTTTGTGGGGGGCGGTTATTTGCTCAATACTGTTTTTAAGATTTATATTCATTGATCACAGAGTTTTTGAGATTACTTGGATAATAAGGTTAGGAACAATTTAACCAGATTTCTTATCCACCTGAAGAGGTTCCCTATTCTTTGACAGTTGGAAGCACTTGTAGGAAAGGGATGGCATTCTTCTTTTTACTTGAGATAAAAAAAAAATTCTCTTAAGATTGAATTGATAAGCTGAAGTCAGCTTTATCGCCAGATAACTTTGACAACTCTTTTTTAAGTGGCACTGGCTGGCCAGAGGGTTCAGACTGGAAGAAAGGAGCTGGGGGAGGATATGTAACTGTCAAGAGAACCAGATAGCAGTAATTAGGTGATTGTAGAATTACTGGTTTCTAAGCTGGAGCTTCTGCCGCCTGTTCATTTTAAAGTATGTATGTAAAGATTTATATAAGGACGGGAATGATTATAGTTCTTCATTTACGTTTTGTTTCCTTCTTCCCAGCTTCCATGGCTACTATATTTGTTCTTTGCCATATCTTTTTAAATTGATTTCTAGTAGCTGTCTTGGTTTTCAGGAAGGAGAGGTTTGATATAATAGGAGCCTTTTGGAAATTGTCTTAGGATATATAAAGTTTTATTCAAAGAATGGTGATCTTTTTGTAAAGACTTGAAATCTTTTGGAGTATGAGAGATTGGCTTTAGGTGTTAGCAAGTGATTAAGGATATTGGAAGCATGATCCCAGCTTAGAAGCTTTTCTTTTACTTAGAAAGCAGTTCTTAAGTGAAACAATAAACATGCTCTCTAATACATTTCTATTGGCTGATCAGAATGATTTTGATAAAATTTGATGGTACTTTCTACTTCATGTTAATATGGAACCCATGAATAGATCATAATTGATTTATTCTATAGGCATAGTTATTAGTTCATTGTTAGCTGAAGAAGAATTTAAATCTAAGACTGCCTTTAAGTTTTTCTCTGCTTAAATTGGTAAGATACTGTCTGGTGAGATGGAGATAATGGTGCTCATTTCCCCCTCTAGTGAATAATAAAAATATTAGCAATAACTTACTGTTATTAGACAAAAACAGAAGATTCATTAGGGGAATAATGTCTTGTAATCTTCCTGGGATATTATATATTGTGTCGGACCATAGTGAATGTTCAATAAATATTGACACAGATCCTTTATCCTTAAATGATAACCACGTTTTATGCTTTGGTGATAAGTCCAGGAAGTCTCTATTGTATAATGCCTTGATAAACCTTGGGTTTAACTGTGATGTCAGTGAAATCATGTTTTGTGATATTTTGATTTAAAGTTGTACTTAGTCCACATTTCTGGCTCAGCTCCTAAAACCTGGAATTTTGTAAGTGGAGAAAGTGATAAAAGGTGTCTTCTGTTATGTTAATGAGGTGACTTTTGGAAAGCCTCTAGTTTACCTAAGACAAGGGTTGATTAGCTTGTGAATAGAGGGTTGAAACTTTCAATCCACCCCCCTGAACTTTGGGGTTGTAGACGGGCTGGCGGCTGAATCATCGATGATTAATAATTTAATCAACCAAGCCTACGTAATGGAGCCTTCATAAAAACCCAATTTAATGGAGTTTGGAGAGCTTCCACATTGGTGAACATGTGGAGATTCTGGAGAATGGTATGCACAGAGAGGGCATGGAAACTCCCCTTCCTACCCATTCCACATGCATCTATCTCATCTGAGTGTTCTTGAGTTCCCTCTGTAGCAATAAGCTAGTGTCATTTTAATTTCACAGAAGAATCAATGAAGAAAGGAGATGGTAAAGTTTAGAGAAGTAGTTTATGTCAGCATCAGTGATTACCTTTAGCAGTTGGAAGATGTCTAACTGACTGGTTACCTTTGGAAGAATATTAAGGGAGTGAGATTTTAGTTCCATGAGTATTTCTAACATGTACAAATAACACTTAAAGAGATTATGTCTCAAAATCTTAACTCTAAGGAACATTAAATAGGAAAAGGCAGACTAGTTAATATCCAAAATCACGTAATGTTTCATTGTTGACTTTTGAAGCTAATTAATAAATATAAAAGCGTTTGTCAGCAATAGAAGTAAGATTTATAAACTGACACTGTGTTTGAATTTGAGAAAAATATTTTGGTGTGGAGGAGGAGGAAGAACCAAAATGGTCATTGTATACTTAGGCACTAGTTAGAAAATACTAAAATGCTGATGAGTTTGGATGGGGTTAGATTAAAGATTCATTTGTCTTCTTGACTTTTGATTTAACTTTATTATTATAAGTAGTTAATATGGAAATTAAGCAACAAATTAGAAACAGCTCTGGCCCATCTCATTTAAACTTTACCACAATAGATTAAAGGACACTAAATAAAATTACTTGTTAGGGGTGAAGTAAGTTCTTTATCTCCATTAAAGTGTTTCTGCAATGGAAAAGCTTTATCTATGTCTAATTACTGAGAGGGTCATTGACTGTTGTAGATTTTGAGTTAAACTGGCCAATATGTAAAGTCTTTATCTTTTGTTTATGGATTGATCTCTAAAAAAACTGTTTAGCTCTTTAATTACATTGTAATTACATGTAATAATGTATTTTTGTGGGTCATAAACTGATATGCTATAATGATTCACAAGGCATTATTCCTTAAAATTGATGTGTGCTTAAAAAAAATCTGTCAAAAGAAAACCTTTTATAGTAGGGTTTATTGACTGCTGGCAATTGAATCCTTGCATATATTCTTGAAATTATATTTTAAACCTTAAAATTTTTAAGTCCTAATTTAAAAAAATTTAATGAAGTTGTTTCATGGAAGTTTGATTTCAGTTTTAAATTTTTTTACTCTAGACCATAACTAAAGATCTTTTCATATGTCATAAGCAACTTTATGATATTTTAAGGAACAGGATAATGAAGCAGTGTGAGTAAATGAAATTAATCTTAAAACTGTGTTAAGGCCAGTCATTTGTTCAAAGTAGAAAAATGTGCTTGAGGAGCAACTAAAATCTTTTAAAATAAAGATATTTTTTGAAGTATGTTAAGATGAGTAGCTCCGTTATAGAAAGGGAGGGTTTTTTCCCCCTCCTGTTTAAAGAGTGTTGAGTATCTAAAATAAAAAACACTTAAAATGAAAGGTTTTCCTTTCTAAATAAAAATCATTATAGTGTGTTTAAGTATGATGTTATAACTTGTTACAAGTCATAACATAATATATTCATGTAAATTTTTATAAATGAAACCATTGAAAGTGCATCCTGCATATTAAAAACATAATATCCACATGTAATTATGCACTTTAATGATAAACACTTACGAAACCCCCACCCAGCTCTACAACTAGAACTTTACCAATTGCATGTCTTTATATAGTCCTTCTTTCCTGTCCTTGTTTTCCTCTTACTACTAGGAAACCATTATCCCGAGTTTTGTTTAATGTTATCTTTGCCATTAAAAAAAATCTCTCATATGTATATCTTTAGATAATAAGTTTTGTTTTATTTGGAGCTTTAAAAAATAGTAATAGGCACTTTGTCTTGCAGTTACACATTTATTAGTTGATGGGCATTTGGATTTCTGTTTTTTTGTGTGATTAATACTACTAGAACATTAACTTTTATGGTGTGTATGTTTGCTAAGGTTGTATGTGGGAATTTTGTCATGATGTTATTTTAATAATATAATTCACTACCCCAAAACTTAGTGGAAAAACAGCATTTTATTACTTAACTGTTCAGTGGGTTGATTGGGAGGTTTTTCTGCTTCATGGTATGAGCTGAGGTGTTGAGTTGGTTAGTCATCTGGAGGCTCAACAGGCTGCAGACAATGGAGGTTAGAATGACTGGGATGTTGGACTTGTGGAATCTTGATTGGGAGCTCAGCTGGGGCTTTGGCTTCTTCATGTGGCTGCTTAGACTGCCTCAGAGTATGGCCACTGTGTTCCCAAAAAGAGCATTCCAAGAGAGAGGAGTGTCAGACCAACTAAGAGCTAGACTTGGAATGATCAGTGTCACTACCACTAAATTTTGTTCAAAATAGACATAGGTCTACCTTAGAGTCAAAGGAGAAGTTGCTTGTATAGTTAGATACAGAATTGTTTAGGGCCATTTTTGGAGACTGGTTATTTTGATCTCTTCTATGAAATACCTGTTCTTGTTTATGGTTAACTTTTTATTGGGTAATTATATTCTTTTCTTACTTAGTAGTATACATGCTATAATATTTTAGGGGTAATACTAAGTCTGGGTTGTATTTATTGTGAATCTTATTGCAGTTTGTGGTTCATTGATCCATAAGCAATCCTGTGTGATAGTTTTTACGGCCTCAAGGGTAACTTTTTTTTTTTTTTATAAAGAATACCATGTGTAAATGTGTACAGTTCTGAAATGGCATGATGCCATCAGTCTGCTTAGCACACCCCTCCCCCTTCAAAAGATTGAGGTTTTGAAAAACAAGTATTTTTAATCATTTATGGTTAATTATAAATATTTTAAATAAAGTGTGACTTTGGGGATAAGGAGACTGAGGTGATATAAGTAACCTCACCAGAGTGCTAGAGATAGAATAAGTACACTCAACTCCCAGCTTTTTTCCTCTGAGTTACTAAGTTTAATCCATCAGTCAGGATCTGCCAGTACATTTCAAATGTGTGTTTTTGATAGCTGAACTAGTACTGCTGTCAGTTCTCCCACCTTGAGCATATGCTGGAATTATCAGGAGACAGGTGAATGAAATTGGCTGATACTTGAAATTTTCTTGACTGACTCCATCTCCAAACTTTATCTTGAAAATTAATTCTTAAGTGTAATTGCCCAAATATTGTTTTCAAAATTATAATAAAAATGAGAGATTCACAATAATTCAGGTATTTAAGAACACCTGTGACTATATCAAGGGTTGCTGAGTTGCCTTAAAACTGAAAATGTCACAGAGCAATTCTGAATTATACAATGCAAGACTTTGAATAGAAAAAAAAAAAGCTGCTTCTTATTCCTAAACAAATACAAAAGTATACAGAAAAAAACTTGTAGGTACTTTTCTCCAACCCTCAAATTAGGAAGATTTTGTGTAAAAAGTAAAGTTTTGAATTATTGCAAATAGGCGCCTCACAACAACTCTCCAGTGTAAAAGCAGTGTTTCAGGCAGCATGACTTATTCATGTCACTTCAAATTTCTTGAATTTGAAAATTGAAAGTGATAGTACTACTTCTTATTGACATGTCGTGGAATGCAGATTGTCTTCATTCCATGGACACTGACTCAGTATACCATGACTGAATCCTCTCACTCATTTTTTATTCTTTCCTGTGCCAGATTCTTCCACTTTCAGTGTTATACATAAGAATTATTACCTTCCCTCAAGAAGTAAACTAGAGTATATCATATTTACTTTAATGTTGATTCCGTGTTACTGTGATAAAGTGTAGATGTCAAGAAATTTGACAAAAACTGTACTGCTGTATTCCACCAGGTTGAACATAGTATTTTTTATTTTTTTTTTAAAAAGGAGAAAATTAAGTCCATTTGAAAATCAATAAATAACATTTTTGGCATTTGTAATTCTAAGGATGAACATGTTTTGAAAGATACACCACAGCAAGCTAATCTGGGGATTTAATGCATGTTATTTTTTTCTAGAAATTAATAAAATTAGATTTGTGAAGGATACTAAGACCTACACATAATCCAGTATTTCCTGTCACCTCCCTTTCAAAAGGGAGGAGAAAGCTGATTCACTATTCTTTCTTGATTTCTTGAATATATTTGCTGGTATTTTGTTTGAAAATGGGGTGAGGAAGAGGAGATTTAAATGAGATAAATGAAATCACTTTGGGTTTCTCTGAAATATAGAATGAATTTTATATCTAGAAGAGAACATAGCAATTGTTGGAGTGCTTGCCAAAGTGTATTCTGCAGAGCTCATCCCAGTAACTGTAATTCAAAACAAAATAACCCATGATAATTAAAGTTTAGAAAACACTGCATCCCCTATCCGATTATGTTGATTTATAGTACACGTTGGATTCTTAAAGACAGACATTCTTCAATGAGCTGTTTAATTTAGGAGTAGCTGTAGGATTTTTTTTTTTTTAAAATTAGTGTTCCATTCAGTGAATGCAGTTTGGGAAAGACTGATCTAATTGGTTTATTTGATAGATGAGGAACCTGACGCCTAATGAAGTGACTTTCTCAAAGTCATGGAGTTACACCTAGGGCTGATACCCTTGCAGGCTTGAAATCATTTTCATCTTCATTCTTTGAATTACTGCATTGTGAACATCAAGTATATCCACATCATAATGGGAACATACATATTTTCTCAGAACTAAACATGAGTATCTGCTTTTATCATCCCCACCCTTCCATGTTGTGGCTAAGTTGACTGTTAGGACATTCCCCTCTTCGATACTTCAGTTTGTCAGAATTTAACATTGTACTATAGCTAATGAATATGCCTTCCTTTAGTCTTAAAGTTTAAGATGTCCAGAGAACACCTATATGTAAATGATGCTGCTCAGAACCCACCTTCAGAGAGTATTCCCTGTTCATTGTTGTTTGTTTCACTTTTGAGCTTAGCCTTTGGTTCTTTCATCACAGCAAATTATGAATCATGAGATATTGTTACTCTAGATAATGCTTGATAGGTGAAAAACTTTCGTGTCTACCTATGTTGCTATCTAATAACTATAAATAATAGCTATCTAGTAACTATAAATAAATGTGTATGTCCTGTTGGAGAGCTTGTTTTTGTAATATGTGAATTATGCTTGACTTAAATATGTATTACACATACATGACTGTATTGGGTTTAATTGGGCAAAAAGGTATCATTAGTTTATCAAATATAATACTTTATATGTGATCTTAGAATTTTTATATTTTTTCATAACATTAAAATACTTGTGTTTTGATATGAATTTTTGGTGCCAACTCATATTCTTTATTTTTTCCCAGATAGTGCAATTGGTGTCCTTTATCCTCTTTTTCCAATGAATACTTGTGAAAATTGATAGCTGTCACTTGCCCATTAAGGCAGATGTTAAAAGTAGGACTAAAAGATAGTGGTTTCAATTAATGGGTGTTGCAAGAAGTTTTGCTTTGTATTTTCTTACATCTTCTACTGTCTTTTCTCTTTGCACATGCATCTTGCTTTGAGTGGGAAAATATAAAGAAGCTCTAAGTAATATGCAGGATATTTTCAGCCTTTGAACAGTTGGGTTTTTCTCATGTGTATTTGGAAGTAGAGAAACAGGTAGTTTGTCTATCTGAAACAAAGCATGCTCTCTGCTAATGGAAGATCTTGAATCTAAATGACCCATCCATTAGTTGTAAAAGTAGGAAGGTAATTAGAATAGCTTCAAGACCAGTTGCAACTGCTTATACATAAATGAGTAGTGATGGTTTGTTGCTGTGATTACTCTGTATTTGTGGGGTTTTCCAAACTTCAGTAAAAGGTAAAATAGTTAAGAAAGAATAACTTCAATATTCTGTATCATTAGTAATGCTTTCATATTTTATTGTTTTGCATTTGCTACTTAAACACTGATGTAAATATAATCATCCTCAACTTGAGCATCACCTCATGTATGAGTTTCCATAGTTCAACTGACTCTATTTAATTTTATTTTCTAGACAGCGTTGATATGTATCATGTGGTAAGATTGGATTTAGAATAATTTCAGTAGTTTTAGTAAACTGGGTTTTTTCTCTCATACTTAGTAAGTACAGGCTGGTGTGCTTTTGTTTTTTGATCCTGCCACTAGATGGCAGGAATAATAAAATCTAGATTGAAACTCCAACTGGTGATTTTAAACTGTTTTATTCTTTTCCTTTACATTGGTTATTCTCTAGTCCCATTAATGGTGAATTGTGTATATATTAAGTTTCCCAAATAGGGGAGCTATTGTAGCCTGAGAATACCTAGGGGCAGGGTAAATGAGAAGAGAAGAAATAGATATGCCTCTAATCCTTTATGTCAAGTTGTTCTGATATGTTGCTTTTCACTATTAATGTTTTTCTCTCTTTACGGAATTCTATTCTCTTTTTACCCCTCAAGCTCACGTTGGCGTCAGTGACTGGTCATTTCTGTTGATGGCATTCGTTGACTTCATTTACTATGAGTGATTACATGTTAACCTGGCCAGTTTCGTGAAATCTTACACTACACTTTGGCAGCAAATTCCCAGAGTTATAGTTTACTATGTGTTACTTTTCACACAATGATTTATTCTTTGAAACAGCCTGTCTTTGATAGCCTTTGAAAAATAGAGTGATGCACAAGTCTAGGGTGGTGGCATATAGTTCCCATAATTATGTTACGTTATATAAGACTTTGTCTTACAATGGATTCTGTCTTACCAGTGGACTGACCACTGGTGTTAAGAAATAAGTGGCCATTTTGGAGAAGTCCACATTACGTGGAAGTGCAGGCAGCCTTGTAAGGCTCCTGCCAATAGTTAGCAAGAACCTTGGCCCTCAGTCTGATAGTCTTAACTATGTGAATTTTACCAGTAATCTAAGTGAATGTGGAAGTGAACTCTCTAATTGAAGATCCAAACCGCATGCCAACACTCATGATGCCTTATAAGTTTTAAGCTGTGCCTAAACTCTTGACCCATGAAACCATGAGATAATAAATGTATGTTTTTTTAAGTTACTGAATTTATTCTTCTTGTATCTGCATTTCACTTATTTGCTAGGTGCTGTGGATGACAATGGTGTGAGTTCAGATAAGTATAATTCTAGCCTATTACTGGGAAGATAGACTTGGAGGCATTAAGAATGAGTGCTGGGCCTCCCTGGTAACGCAACGGGTTAGGCGCAGTGCTGTGGAACTGTTGGCAGCTGCAGCGCAAGTTCGATTCCTGACCGGGGAAATTCCACATGGTGTGGCGGACCACTCCTGCCTCGCCCACTGCTCCCCTCAGCAGTGTATTTCGGTCGATCCGCCTGTTCTGCTCCCCACTCTATCTCTGGTGAACACTCTCACCGCTCTACACTTCTGGGCTGCACCCCAGCTTGTATGCATAAATAAATAAATCTTTTTTAAAAAAAAAAAGAGAGAGTGCTGTGAAGGTACATGATACCATGAGAGCATATAATAGAGACTTAATTAAACATAAATATGTCTTCAAGACTTAGTCAGCTTTTTAAAATGTATGGTTCTTAGGTTGCTTTCTTATTTTTTAAAGCATATTCTTTGACAAAATTTGATCTAGCTTTATTTTCTACTTTGTGAAAAAGATCCATGTGCATTTTTCAGTCATTGTACATGTACTTTTTTCTGGAACATATCTGTTCTTTCTTTAATAATTCCTCCAGGTTTAAGTTAGTCAGTTGTAGAAGTCTTTCATGAGTGCTTTGTGAAGACAGCCTATTTACTATTTACTATTCCTATTTGCTAGTGTCTTCAGCACCTATTTACTATTTACTATTTTTTTTACTATTTACTATTTACAGCCTATTTACTATTCCTGTTTACTGGTGTCTTCAGCACCTAGCATAGTAAGGATAGTTAGACCCTTAAAAAAAAAAAAAAAACAACTTTGATATGCTTGATATGGAGGAAGTAGAACTCATACATCTCATGTATTGGTAGAAGTGTAGATGGTGCTACTAGTATGGAGAATTGTTTAATATTTAAAAAAAAATATATATATATTAACTCTGTAATCTAGGAATGGAATTGCTAAATCTATACTCAGAGAAATGAAAACACAGGTTCTTTAAAAACTTTTACAGGAATATTCATATTTTTTAAGAACAAGGATGTACAGACTTATAAACTATTACCTCAACTGGAAATAACCCAGATACATTTCAGTAGGAGAATGAATTGCAGTATTCCATTGAATACTACCTAGCAGTATAAAAGGAGCAAACTGCTTCTCCAAGAATAAATCTCAAAACCATAATGTTGAGTGAAAGAACCCAGATACTTAGAGACAGTATATTATGTAAACATTTATGTGAAATCTGAGGACAAGCAAAATGTATCCATGGTGAAGGAACTCACATGTTTGGGAGGGGTGAAGTGACTAGGGAGGTAACTTGTGAGAACCTTCTGCAGTGATTGTTTTAGGTGATAGTTATAATTGATGGTACATACACAGTTGTCAGCTCTCACACATGTAAGATCGAGATACTTCAGTGCATGTAAATTACACTTCAGGAAAAAGAAAAAATATGTGAATC
Organism: Scalopus aquaticus; assembly: GCA_004024925.1. Taxonomy (NCBI): domain Eukaryota; kingdom Metazoa; phylum Chordata; class Mammalia; order Eulipotyphla; family Talpidae; genus Scalopus; species Scalopus aquaticus. The sequence goes on from PVIJ01012303.1 coordinate 33,228, forward strand.
ATGTATCATTTAATATTCCACATTTCCCTGGCCCTTCTACAAGATTGTTAAAATTTGCCTGCTTTGTAAGGTCAAGGGCCAAGGTTAGCCTTTGATTATTAGAATTGTGTGTGTGTATATATAATGCCAGGACTTAATAACTGAGTGAAAAGTGAACTACAATTGATATCCATATTCTAGATTACACTTCCATGAAAAATGTTTGCATTACAGAATCTTTTTGTTTTTATGTGGTTTCTAGCTTCTTTTTTAGGATGCACAAAAGACATCTGTTTGGGCCTCCCTGGTGGCGCAGCGGTTAAGCGCTGCGCTGTGGCGCTGTCGGCAGCAGGGATGCAAGTTCAATGCCCGGCCAGGGAGATTCCCACATGGCGGGGCAGACCTCTCCTGCCTCGCCCGCTGCTCCCCTCAGCAGTGTATTTCCGTCAATCCGCCTGTTTTGCTCCCCGCTCTGTTTCTGGTGAACCCTTTCGCTGCCCCACGCCTCTGGCCTGTACCCCAGCTTGTATGCATAAATAATAATAAAAAAAAACACAAAAAACAAAAGACATCTGTTTAAGTGTTGGTAGAGTAAATTTCACTCCAGTTGCAGCTTTGCCAACCATAGTTTGAAGCTAGCACAGTACTGTATTTACATACCAAAATTGAAAAATTAGGTCTTTTTTTGGTGACCATGAAGTTCATTTTATTCCTCTTAAAATGAAAGCTAAATAGTAATCCATTTCCTCTTGAGTCTCTTCCTGTCCTCTCTGCTTAATATTTTTGAGATAGAGCAAAGACACCTAATTATTTTGCTTTTTTGATACAAAAAGTCCTTAAGTGCCATAATAGTTTGAAAAAGAACCAGGTTGTCACATTGCATTTTGCCTAACTAGTGCTATCCCTTGTGATGATAGTGTTTTTGTTTTTTTTCCCTGATGAAAATAACATTACATTTTTTGATGATTTAATGGCTAGGTCAGCCATTATTGAAAAATAAGTATTGTCTCAATTTCCCAAAATTAACTCAATAGATAAAGGTATAGGTTTTCCACACTATTGAAGAAGCTAGCTCATAGCAGATTTTTGAGTTTTGGAAAGAAATGCCTTTCTGTTGTGACTTACATGTGGGGGTCTTTTCTACTGAAAAATAAATTCAAAATTCTGCCAAGTTTTTATGCATATTCTTCTGGTAAGAGAATTTCATGTATTCCATCAGATCCTCAGAGACCCTTGCCCAGAAAGACCCTCACCCTGCCTCTTTTTTCTGCGAGTTTCCTTCATTGCCAGCTGAGGTTTTTGCCACCTTCTTTTTTTAGACTCTCTAAGGTCAGCAAGATTACTCCACATTGAGTATTTATCTGTACTTAACATACTAAAAGTACTTGTTAGGTCTTTTGGTTCTCTTCACTTCTTGTTTTGATTTTTCTTTCCAACCCTTTTGGTTGCAGAACAAAGCCATAATTACTGGGTACCACTGATTGGCCTCTTTGATTCTGTGTTCCAAATCACCCCAGATACAGGTTTAAGAGAATGCTGAAAAAGTAGTACTCCCTTCAGTGTACTTGATTTTCGTTATGGAATATCTCATAAGAAATGCTTCTTCTTGATTAAAATACCACATCTGGGGGAGGATGCTTAGGAATGTCAAAATCTGAAACTGACCATGTATATTGCTTGTTACCTGTTAACTTATTCTGCCCTTACTCTACTATTTCTAATCTTGTTTCTCTTATCTTAAGGTGATATAAAACTCTATTAAAAGATCAAATAGCATGATGCTTGCAAACAATTAGTAATTAAGATAAGCTTTATATTTTAAGAAAACCTAGAGCCTCTGGATTTTTATATCTATACTATTTTAGTATGTAAACACTGTCATGTTGATATACTTTAAATCAAAACGATTTGGTTGAGAAAATGACTTTTTTCTTATCCTTTCTGTTGAGAATTCTGCTATACCTACAGTTTGGCTTTGATTGCTAAGAAATGAAATCAGTTTAAATTCACACGTCTTGTGACCTATCTTTGTGGGTTTTTTTTTTGTCTAGTCTTGAATTTTCATCTTCCTATTTTTCCTTTGTCTTAAGCATTTTTGTGGAACAAAAAGGTGATAAATTAAGACAGATCTTAGAATTTTTAAAAGCATTGATTTTTCTTTTTATTGGCTTTGATTGCATATCTGGGCTATGGTACAGCAAATGCTTTTAGTACTAATAGAATCTTCAACATCCAAGTCTTGGACAAATTTTTATTGTGTGATAACTATGTGCTACCCACAATACCAACTTTTCCTGAATGGCAAGTAGACATGTAAATAAACAAAAAGATAATTATAATTGTAATGTTAAAGGCTATAGGGAAAAAACAATGTGCTAACTAGTATTTGGAATGTGGTTAGGAAGAGGTATGGGTAGTGTTACAATGAGGCTAAAACAAGTAAGGAGATTGGTCATTGTGTGAGTCAAACCCTTATTTAGGCTAATTTTTAAAATTAGAACATGAATTCATTTAGCTTCAGATATTTTTCATGTCTGTGTGCAATTCCGAATCACAGTGAGTGATATGGAGGATTGATTAAAAAAAAATGAGACCAGAACATGAAGACTCAAATAGCATTGATTAAAGTATATGGAATGTTCACTGAATGAAAACTTAATTAAACTAGTTTTTATTACTTTATATTTCCATAGAAAGAATAACTTACCTTAGAATGGGAGTTAAAACATTTTATACAACATAGAACCTCACACTAGCACTAAATCACTTTACTTGGGGGACATTTGTGGGAAAATGTTTTTAAATTAGATCATACATAAGCTGTCCAGAGGTGCTTTAGCATTTATTGTACTTACTGTAAGTCAGGCATTGCGCTTGGCTCTAATGGTAATTGATTCATTTATATTTGCTTAGAAACTAAATCATGTGAATTAGACTGCTGGCTTTGCTTTTGTTAGTTGAGTGACTGAACTTCTGTACATTTGTTTTCTCATTTATAAATTGGGAATAATAATACCTATCTCAGTACATTATCATGAAGATTAAATGAACTAATACCAAAGGAGCCAAGAGCATACAGTGGAGAAAGGAAAATCTCTTCAACAAATGGTGTTGGAAAATTGGGTGGCCACATGCAAAAGAATAGAAGTAGAACACTGTTTCACAGTATATACAAATTAATTGAAAATGGACTAAAGACTTGGATTAAGACCTGAAATCATATAATACATAAAAGAAAGCTTAGGCAAAACTCTCCACAACATTGACTTCAGTGATAGCTTTGGGAACTTGAATAAAATGGCAAGGGATAAACTAAAGCAAAAATAAACAAATGGAAATATATCAAACTAAAAAACTTTTATGCAGCAAAAGAAACTAAGATGAAAAGCGCCCCACTGAAGGGGAGAAATTATTTGCATATTACATATTCAACAAGGGACCAGTATCCACGATATATAAAGAACTCACTCAACTCAATAAGGAGAAAAATGACCCAATCAGAAAATGGGCAGATGATCTAAATAGACACTTCTTTAAAGAAGTCATACAGATGATCAACAGGCACATGAAAATGTGTTCATCATCATTTAACCATCAGGAAAATGCAAATCAAAACCACAATGAGATAACCACCTCATACCTGTGAGAATAACCCATTTAGGGGGGAAAAAAAAGAAGCAAGTGTTGGTGAGCATGTTGAAAAAGAACCCTCATACACTAGGTGGTACTGTAGACTGGTTTAGATAGTCTTTTTAGTATTTCTGAAAATATTAAAAAGATCTATTGTGAACCAGCAACTCCACTTATAGGTATTCCTACCTGAATAGTACAAAAACTAATTTGAATAATACATGCACTGCATGAATAATACATTGCAGCACTGTTTAACAAAGCCAGGCTATGGGAGTAACCTGTGTCCAGTGACAGATGTGTGGATAAAAATGGTGTGCATGTATGTGTGCACATGCAATGGAATACTACTCAGTCTTTAAAAAATAGATGAAATCTTGCCTTTTGGGCTAACATGGATAGAACTTGAGGGGATATGCTAAACAGAATAAGTCAGAGGAGATAGAGAAGTGCCTAATGATGTCACTCATATCAGGTGGGGACAAAAGCACAGCAGGGCCTCCCGGGTGGCGCAGAGGTTAAGCACTGCGCTGTGGAGCTGTGGGCAGCGGCGACGCGAGTTCGATGCCCGGCTGGGGAGAATCCCACATGGTGCGGCAGACCTCTCCTGCCTCACCCGCTGCTCCCCTCAGCAGTGTGTTTCTGATCTGCCTGTTCTGCTACCCGCTCTGTCTCTGGTGAACCCTCTCGCCGCCCCACACCTCTGGCCTGTACCCCAGCTTGTATGTATAAATAAAAAATAAATCTTTAAAAAAAAAAGCACAGCAAAGGAACAGAAAAAAAAATTGAAACAAACCCTTAAATTTGGCTACAACTGAAGCTACAGGGAAGGAGAAGGTAGGGCAATGGACTCTGGAGGACTTTTGGTGCTGGGCATAGTGTGGTAACATTTGAAAAGGTGTGAATCTGCACCCCTAAAACATACACAGAATGTAGTAAGCCAGTGTTACCTCAATTTTTAAAAATGAGCTAAATGTACTTAGAAAAGTGTGTAATTCCTAAAAGGCCCTCGTTAAATGTTCACTATTTGTTGTTTATGTTCAGTTATCGTGGAGCTCATTAGGTAAATTTAATGTTATTTAGTATATTAGTTTAAAAGAGAAAAAGTGCAAGATTCAGTAGAGATATATAGGAGGGAGTACCAGCTCTAATATGAACGAGACTAGTTAAGGCTTAGGAGGGAGTTAGGTCTTGAAAGGTAGATGAAGGAGGTTACAGGAGGATTTGTTCTTCAGGCAACAAGAATAGTTATTGCAAAGGTTTGGAAGTGTGAACATTATGTATTTTTTTTTTAAGATTCATTTATTTATGCATACAAGCTGGGGTACAGACCAAAGGCATGGGGCGGCGAGAGGATTCACCAGAGACAGAGCGGGGAGCAGAGCAGGCAGATCGACAGAAACACGCTGCTGAAGGGAGCAGTTGGACCAGGCAGGAGAGGTCTGCTGCGCCATGTGGGGCTGGGCCGGACGTCGAACTGGTGTTGCTGATGCCAAGAGCTCCATAGCGCAGTGCTTACCCGCTGCGCCACCAGGGAGGCCCTGAACGGTATGTATTAGGGAAGAAAGAGAAATTTAGAAATACAAGGTGAGAAAGTAGAGAAGGGGTCATTTCATAGTAGTTTAGGAAAGGAGTCTTAAAACATTAGTTTAGCCTGTAGATTTTGACAAATAGTTGCAGAATTACTGCAAAGTTTTCTGTTGTATGAAGAATGGAGGTAGGAAGGGAAAACAGGAAGCTAGGAAGTCAGTAAGGAGACAAGTGAGATAGCCTGGATAATATTTAAGAGGTTTTACTAGAGGAATTTAAGAGTTAGGTTTAGGGAGTGAGAGAGTCCCAATATGATTCCCAGGTACCTGTGATAATGGTAGTATTTATTATAACATTTTGAGAGAGCAACAGTGTTAATTGAAGGGCAGTATGAATAATGAATTCAGATTTATGTATGTTGAGTATGATGTGCCTGTGGAGACATCAAAATTAGCTATTCAATTAGACTGGTCAATGTATGGATTTAGGATTTAGAAAAGGAATTGTGTAACTGGGAATCATTTGCAGGAGTCAGAGTTCAGGAAATGACAAAGGAAAAGGAGTTAACAGGGAAAAGGGAACAATGAAAACCAAGCCTTGACATCAATATTTGGAGCATAGTAACAAAATCTATGTATTGGTACTTAAAGATTTTTCATCCAACGGACTTGGGGACATGCACAATAGTAAGAAAGTCAGTTTTCAGATTCTCAGCTGTATGTAATTTTCTTAAAAGTGAGGTTCAGGTATTCTGATTCCTCTTTTTCCATCTCTGCTCAATTACCCATGTCCCTCTTTGCAAAAGGAAGGAATACCACTCAACCTCTCGCTATATTTTGTCCTGAAATAATATCAATAAAAGTCCCTAAGGTAAAGACACAGAGAAATACATAATGAGATCTAAAACTAATTGTTAAACTTGAAATCCGTAATTTGTTCAAATCAAAATACATGTGATTATGTTGATACTTAAAGTTATATGTCTCTTAAAAGATGGTAAAATAATGGAAGATAGAGACAATAGAATTTACTAACATGTCTGTCTGTCTTGGCTTTCTTGGAAACTGAGACTTTGCTTTCTACCATGTGAGTTTTAGATCCATATATAACGTGTATTGTAAAGGTGGAAAAGCTTTTTAGATTAAAAAAATCAGCTTCCACCCTTTTCTCTTCAGTTTTATACATTGACTGCGCAAATGATAGACACTATTTTCGTGTTACAAAACATTCTCCCGAAGTAGTTCTTTAACATTATACAGTAAACTTGTCCATGGTGGGAGGAGGGATTGGGGTAAAACAAATTTGTCAAGTAGTTTTTGAGACATAGTCACAGGGATGCTTACTGAATTTCAGTTTAAAGCATTTAGTCATAAATTGTTAGAATCGGTAAGCATTTGCAAGGTTCCTGGTTACAAAATTAATGTAAAAATATCAACAGATTCCTGTCAATATGTCGCACAGAATTTTTTTTTTTTAAATGATACCATTTAAAGAAGGGAATAAATCTAAGCAAAGATGTATAAGACCTCATTAGCTGAAATTGTGTATTTTCTGGAGACATTAACGAATAACCTAAATGTAGGAGATAAATGATTAGGTGAGTTGGTATTATACAGTGTTAATTCTCTCTACATTTATGTGTAGAGTGAATAAATTTTTGATCAAAACCCCACATGATTTTTTTTGGTGTAATTTACAAGCTTGTTTTAAAATTTATATGGAAATGCAAAGGGACAAAAATTAAAAGTGCATTTTAAAATTTCCATATATTAAGATTTAATTTAAAGCTGCAGTAATAAAGGTTACATATTGTTGGTGCAAGGATAGACATAAAAAGCACTAGAACAGAATAAAATTTAGAAATAGATTGCACATTAATAAACCCTTAATAATATGATATAGGTGGAACTGTAGAGCAATTGGGAAAAAATGATTGGCCCAATAAATGATGGGGGTAACAATTATTTATGAGGAAATAAAAATTGTGAATCCCTACTTCTCACCATGTAAAAAAATTTCAGGTGTATTAAAGACCTATATAAGAAAGTTTAAACTGTAAATTGCCTTGAAGAAGAAAATAAAACAATATTCTTTCTTAAGATTTGTTTATGCATGTAAGAACTGGGGTAGGGCAGAGGAGTGGGGTATTGGTGAGAGGATTCACCACAGAGTAGGGAGCAGAACAGGCAGACTTACTGAGATACACTGCTGAGGGGAGCAGCCAGGGAGACAAGAGAGAACTTATTCAAATCAACTAGAAAAATATTTGCCAAGGACTTCACAGACTTGACCCAAGAGGATATTTTAGTAGCCTGTAAAATGAACCATGTTTAACCTAAACTGTAAGGAAATGTCAACACACAGTTGGCAAAAATTAAGTTCGATAATCCTAAATGTTGATTAGGTTAGCAAACAATGTAAACTTTTGTCTAGGGTGTCCACTTTTTACTGCTGTAGTCAGGTAGTTAATTTAGATGTCATGGGGGGGGCTGATTCATTGTGATGTTAATATGAGGTGAGGTCTGTATTATGGGTCTAAAAAGAACATAGTGACTTATTAAAAAGTACCAAATGAAATGAGTCTACTGCCTTTATAGTGCTATTTAAGTTCCAAGAGATAAAAGAGATCATTAGGGGTTTCAGAAGGCCTTCGTATTGGTTGATTGCAAACTGGGCGAGAAAATCAGATAGAAAAGCAAATGTCAATTCAGGCACAAAGTAGTCAATAAAAATCTAAGAGAATAGGTATTTAAGAATTAGAGTTGTGGGAGCTTAGCATACCAGGAGTGACTGATAACTGATAAAGTGCCTTGAACTGATAAAATAAAGACTTTAATTCTGCTTTATACTTTCATTTGTGATTAGTATTTAGATATAAGTTTTCAGTATCATCATAATAGACTTGCTTATTTGTTTTTAACTCATTTCTGTCTTCAGATATGGATATAAGGAAGTAAATTGGTCTTAATCTTTAATTTTGGGGATATCATTTAAAATTGGAATTAGGTAGTTTTCTGGGAAGCTGTCTTGATTGTATCTTATCTCCATTTTAAAACTTATTTATGAAATCAATTATTCATTTAATAAATATTTAATGGCCATTATGTGCCATGTGCTGTGCTATGTGTTAGAAATACAGTGTTGTTTTTATGGGTGTATTTTTCTAGTGAGGCAGTTATTGAGTAAACTAATGTGAAATTGCATCTCTGGCAAGTGCTAGAAAGAAAAGTACATATCCCTTAGAAATGTACTGAAGTTTGAAGGATGAATTGTTTTCATCAATTCCAGTAATTCCATTTGGTTCTTGATTGTGGCTTTTGTTTCTCTATTGAACTTTGGATATGAGAGTTTCCTATTCATCTTCTCTGTGTCCAACATTGTTCTGCTTTCTGTTTCAGTTGTTTACCTCCCATGCCCAGTTCCTTACTTGTCAGTGATAGGGACAAGTCTGACCCTGACTGGTCCTTACTGTAATTACCCTGATGATTGCTGTAGGGATTCTTTTCTGACCCTCATAGCTGCTTTATATTAAATTTGGAAAATATCCCTGAAATTGCCTGTTTGTTCCTCTCCACCCTCAACAGTTTGAATTTTACTTCTGCTACCTTCTTGGGCTGCTATTTAATTTCTCATATGACTTCATTGATTTAATTTCTCTTTCCTTGAGGTAATTTTCTTGTTTTACAACTCCATTATGGATTATTCTCTTGCGGTTTTAATGCTATTATAATTTATTCTTCATTCCTATAATATTTAAGGTTATAGGATTGGAGGTGATTAGACACTATACTACTACCATTTTGATGCTGTTCTACCAGTGATTCTTAATTTTTTTTTTTAAAGATTTATTTTTTATTTATACATACAAGCTGGGGTACAGGCCAGAGGCGTGGGGCGGCGAGAGGGTTCACCAGAGACGGAGCGGGTAGCAGAACAGACAGATCAGAAATACACTGCTGAGGAGAGCAGCGGGCAAGGCAGGAGAGGTCTGCCGCACCATGTGGGATTCTCCCTGGCCGGGCATCGAACTCACGTTGCCGCTGCCGACAGCTCCACAGCGCAGCGCTTAACCGCTGCGCCACCAGGGAGGCCCTTAATTTTTGATAGTCATTGACTTCTTTGATCATTTGGTGAATTCTGTGTATCTTACCCCTAACATATGCTTAACATTTTGCCATCTGGGCCTCAAACAATAGGCATTTGATAATTTGAGCATTGCTATTGACAGTTTTGTAGGGTTGGTTTTTTTGTGGGGAGGGACTTTGTTTTTGATTACAAGAGGTGTGTTTCTGTTCTTTGGGAAGTAACTTAGTAAAGTTTGAGGGAAATTGCTATAGAAAAATCTATGTAGCTACAGAGTTAAATATGAAGACAATTATATATAAAATAAGGAAGTTATTTTTTTTTAGAAGCAACATTTGATAACTTTTTTTTTCCTCTTTCCTCTAGGTTTAACTATAGATCAACACATCATCTTGCATCTCATGGGTTCTATGAATTTTTAAATTGGTTTGATGAAAGAGCATGGTATCCACTAGGAAGAATAGTAGGTGGTACTGTAAGTATATTAGCAGTTATTTATCTTAACCATAACACTTTATATTTAATTATTAATTGCTAAGCTGATGGGGATTCCTGAACGTTTCCTATAGTTAACAGATACATTTTTCTGGAGCTGATTATTCAGTTATTTAATTTACTAAGTATCTTTATACTTCTCCTTACTCCCCAGCCTGTTTTGGGGTCATCTCATATTAGTCACTAGTTCTGACAAGTGATGAAGGCTGGGTGGGCATCTCTCATCACACTGTATTGTAAGTTCAGGTTATTGTGTATTTTTGTTTTATAGCAACTTTATTGAAAAAAATTTTGGAAAGAAATCAAAATTTAGAAGAATCAGATAATTGTGATTTTCTAGGTCCCAAATGTGACTTAAATTATGCCAGGTAATTGAGTATGATTATAGTTGATAGAAAATTATGTTAGGACATAAGGGAAAACATTTTTAGGATTATGGGAGAAACATGTTATTAGTATTTTTTTAATCCTTTTTCTCAGAGGTTTATCATTTTGTTAGATTTCTTAACCCAAAGAAACATTTACTTGCTTGATAATTTGTATTAAATGTTTATCTTCTGAAGTATTTCAATTTATTTTAGTTCCACTTTTTCTTGGGGACAAAGTGAGTTTACCTGGATTTTTTTTCTGACTTCCTAATACAGTTTGTGCAATAATTTTCAGCCCTTTTATTGTTAATGTATTGCAAATGTATTGTAAATTTCTCAGTTATCACTGTTTTTTTATCCCATAAGTTTTATTAGGTAGTACTTTCATTATAATTTAATAAATAAAAAGATATTTTAATTTCTATTATAAATTCCCTTGACTTACGGATTATTTTAAATTATATTTAATTCTTAAACATAAAAGAATTCCTACTATTTTTCCTTTCCTTTCCCCCAAGTATAGTGAGGCTACAGAACAAATTCTGTCATCTTAGTCCTATGAAATTTATTGATACTTGATTGATAGCCTAGTACATAGCCATATTTTATAAATGTTCCTCTGTGCTTGGATGGAAAATATTTTCCTTCATTTTGATGATCTCCAATGCAAATTAGAAAGGCATTAAATGGTAGAAGTGTGGAATGTGGCTTTTATCTGTACTTCCTGTGGTACTAATCTTTATTAATATTTGGCTGTAGTTTGTTTCCTGATGTGTTTGTAATTTTTTATCTTGAATTTATCCTCAGAGGAGGCTTGTGTCCTAGGATTTGGTTCAATCCTCATAATAATCTTTTCTCAACTTTATGGAGCCCTTTGGAATTTCCCTGGTCTTAGGACAATTTTTAGAGGTTATTTTTCAGCTTAAGGTTTTTGTTATACCTAAAGTTGTTAAAATTGTGGAACTCATATTCACAAATGTGAATAAATTTATTTCTCTTTTTGGACCTTGTTTCTATCTAAAGCTTTGGAAGTCAAGTAGATACTCCATACTGTTTCCCTTGATGATTGGGTAGAATTTGTCTAATCTAGCTTTTACAGACAGGCCCTGACTTTATCTGGTAGTCATTATTTCTGATCCCTATGTTGGTTAATAACTCTCATCCAGACCCTCATATACCTCAACTGAGGTATATCACATCAGGGGTATTTTTTCTCTCTCCCTCTTGTGAGCCCCCATGGTGTCAGTACCTAACTTTGAATTTTCTGTTTACGTTTGGCATATGAAGAGTTGCTTTTTGAGTTTGTATATGCCTTTCTTATTGTTCTTAGATGATTTGTTTTTGTTTTGTTGAAGGTTTTTTGATCCTTGCATCTAATACTTTGTATTTCAGCTATATTTTAGGTATGCTCAGTTTGCTGAATTATTACAGATATATTGACTTTTGATCATTAGCAGTATTTTCAAATTTATTTTCATATTCTTTGAATTAGGCTGACAAAATAATACACTGGGACCTGGCATTATGTGTGGAATGCAACAAAGTTTTAATTTTTGAATGGTGATGATTGCCACATGTTATTTCCCTTTCTTACCTCATTCTCTTTCCATCCATTCGGTAGGCATTGAGCATCCACTTTCTGCCTGTTGTTCCTCTGGCTGTTGGGGAAATTTTTCCTGCCCTTCTGGGGCTTATGTTCTTATGAAGATAGTTTAGTTGATAGACAGTAAATAAGTAAAATAAATAATATGTGGAAAATAGAATGTGAAATGATGATAAATGCTATGCGGGGGAAACCAGGGAATAGGTTAAATACTATGGGGGAGTTTGCAATTTTAAATTGTATAATTAGGAAAGTAAGCTTAAAAGTTCTTTGTAGTTTCAGTAATGAAGAAAAGAATCTTAGCATTTAGCTAATTATTCAAATGTAGTACACATTTTAGTCATTGACTGGTAGCTCAAAATAATGTCTTACTTTTCTTTGAATCCTCTTAATGTTTGATTTTCCTTTTTTTAGGGGAAGGATGAGGAGAACAGTTGTTAACTGTCCTCTCTTTTTGATTTCCCTTTCATCCTTAAATACTTTAGGTAGTGTAAAAGCATTCAGCCATCCAGGAGTCCCAAAATACCCTCTTAATTCACCAGTGACTAGTCCTTCTTTTGCTAGATAGGGTTCTTTACTTCCTGTTGTTATGACTTTCAGGGGAACATTGTTTAGAAATATCACTTAAATAATATCGTACATAACTTTTATTCATCATCCCTTCCTTACTCAGTCCCTGATACACAAAAGTATGGGCAAAATTGGAGCATGTTATAATACCTAGTCTTATGGGAAGTTAGACTTGGACCCTGTTTTGAAGTGAAAACATAGTAGGATTTACGGGGATCAATAAGAAAGTTATTTTCCACTGTTAAATATTTTCCATTTTAATCGTTACTTCGTTTGATATTTTAAAAGGTATCCTTCTGTGTATGAGCTTTGTCTTTGTATCTAATCCAAAAAATATTTAATTTTGTAGTGTATGTACAAGGCAAACTGTGTTGAGAATAAGCTCATACTTATTATAAACAATATATAACAATAAAGAAAAGAACTTTTTATGTTAGTGTTCAGTTACCTCATTTTACAATTAAATTTTCTGTCGTTTTTATTCTAGGTTTACCCAGGCTTGATGATAACAGCTGGCCTTATCCATTGGATTTTAAATACATTGAACATAACAGTTCACATAAGAGATGTATGTGTGTTTCTTGCACCAACTTTTAGCGGCCTTACATCTATATCTACTTTCCTGCTTACTAGAGAACTTTGGAACCAAGGAGCAGGACTTTTAGCTGCTTGCTTTATTGCTATTGTACCAGGTTACATTTCTCGGTCAGTAGCTGGATCCTTTGATAATGAGGGCATTGCTATTTTTGCACTTCAGTTCACATACTACTTGTGGGTAAGTAACAGTGTTTTGCTACCATTACTTTCTATTAAAATGCTGTAGGTTGTATGCATGTGTTTTATATCAGTATCATCACAAACAGATTTCTGTTACTCCCCATAATAAATTTCATAGTGAGTAATATTTTAAAATGTCAGATAAATTTCTCTCATAAGATTTTTACAATCCTGTTAGGCTTCTTTTATACATGATGAAACTATCCTTAATCTAGAAGTCATAGCATCAACAAGAGGATATCAAAAAACAAGAAATTGATTTTGGGGGGAGAGTGGTCAGAAATACTGATGATAGTTGAATCTGAAATATGATTCAGTATGGGATTTTGAATTCTGTTTCTGAAACTAGCACTATTTTAGTGCTGCTAAGTTATTGCTTCATTCTGAATGTGTATACCTTTTCTTTTTTTCTTACTGTATTAGCTAGTACTTCCAATACAATGTTGGAAAGGAGTGGTGGGGCCTCCGTGGTGGCCTAGGGGTCACCGCTACAACCTGGGTTTAATACCCAACTAGGGAGTCAACCCACATGGTGCAGCAGACCTCTCCTGTCTTGCCCACTGCTCCCCTCAGTGTATTTCAGTGAATCCACTTGTTCTGCTCCCCAATCTGTCTCTGGTGAATTCTCTCAACCCCTGCACTTCTGGCCTATACTCCAATTCTACACATACACACACAAAAAAAAAAAAAAAGAAAAAAAGGAGTGGTTAGAGGGGACATCTTGTCTCCTTGCTGATCTAATGGGAAAGTTTTCCATTTCCCATTAAGTATGATGTTAGCTGTAGATTTTTTTGTACATACTCTTTATCAAGTTGCAGACATTCTACTCTATTGTTAGTTTCCTGAGGAATTTGATCGTGAATGTTAGATTTTGTTAAATGCTTTATTATCCAGCCAGTGATACAGGTAGATGATCTTTTTCTTTTAGCCATTTGATGTGATGAATTACATTGATTCTCAAATGTTGAATCCAGGGTAAATCTCTCTTGGTCTTGGTGCTTAATTCTTAAAATACGTTGTTGGATTAGATTTGGTAAGATTTTGTTGAGGGTTTTTCATGTATGGTTGTAGGAAATTTTGATCTGCAGTTTTCTTATAATGTCTTTTCCTGGTTTTTGGTTTAGCATATTGCTGGCCTCATAGAGTAAGTTAGGAAAGATTCTGTTTTCTGAAAGAGATTGTAGAGAATTCGGTATATGTTCTCCCTAAAATATTTGATAGGATTCATCAGTGAACCCACCTTGGCTGTATGTTTTTCTGTCGTGAAAGCTTATTAATTACTGATTAAGCGTCTTTAAGACCTATTCAAATTGTCTGTTCTTGTGTAAGTTTTAGCCAATTTTGGCTTTCAAGGTATTGGTTCATTTCATCTAGGTTATCAGACAAAGAGTTGCTCATTGTATTCCTTTATTTGGGGTTCATATTCTTTCAATTATTTTCAAACTCTGTCATTTACTGAGGTTGGGGGCAAGAATATGATAACGACACAATTTTTTGAAATTATGTGTAGAAAATGCCTTCAAGGAAATGTACCAAAGCATCAACAATGGTTATATGAGTATGACTAAATTATAAAAGTGGTGGTATTAGTGCTATTCAGCAAGTATTTAAAGTTAAGTATTGAAATCTTCAACCATAAATTGTTTCTTTTAGTTCCGTTTCTACTTTCATTTCATTAGATTTATTATTTGATACTATTTACCTAGATTTTAGAGATCTTTATTTTAGTAGATTTCTTTTTCTCTCTAGAAACATTCCTTGTCATGAAACTGATTTTCTCTGCTACAGACTTTCTATTCTTTCTCATATGATTTCTGTTTATATGGCATACCTTTTTCCATATTTTAATGTATTTAATGTATTTCTAAAGTTAAAGGATTCATTAATAGCATATAGTGGGTGTTGCTTTTTTAACCTTTTTTAAAACTTTTTACCTTTTTTAAAAAATTTTATTGTTATTTATATCTTTTACATTTTGTATTCCCCTTGGGTAACCCACCAACAATTCACCCGTGATCCATCTCGTGGTCCCTTGTGTTCTTTTCTGCTCCATTTTGTGCCCTTATCCCTTCTGCGCCCCCTCCCCCCACCCGCTGAGTGTCTCTGTCCTATTTGGCTTCCCTATAGCCCTGTTAAAAGTGAAACCATTCGATACTTTTTCTTTCTGGCTTATTTCACTGAGCATGATCCCCTCTAATTCCATCCATGTCGCTGCAGATTGCATGTGTTTATCTTCTTTGAATGCTGAAAAGTATTCCATTGTGTGTATGTACCACATCTTCTTGATCCAGTCATCTATTTTTGGACATCTGGGTTGCTTCCGTACCTTTGCTGTTGTGAACAGTGCCGCAATGAACATACGGGTGCATGTATCCTTTTGGATTAGTGTTTTTGTGTCCTTTGGGTAGATTCCCAGAAGTGGTATTGTTGGGTCATATGGAAGCTCGATGTTTAGCAGTTTGAAGAATCGCCATACAGCTTTCCATAGTGGTTGGACCAGCTCGCATTCCCGCCAGCAGTGTAGAAGAGTTCCTTTTTCTCCACACTGTTTCCAGCATGTGTGCCATCCTCACAGGTGTGAGGTGGTATCTCATTGTGGTTTTGATTTGCATTTCCTTGATTGTAAGTGATGTTGAGCATTTTTTCATGTATCTGTTGGCCATTTGCTTTTCTTCTTTGGAGAAGTGTCTTTTTAGCTCTTCTGCCCATTTTTTGACCAGATTATTGGCTTTTTTTTTTTGTTGAGTTGTGTGAATTCCTTGTAAATTTTTGTTATCAGTCCTCTATCAGATGTATTGTTTGCAAAGATCTTTTCCCAGTTGGTAGGGTGTTAGTTTTGGTTAATGTCTCTTTTGCTGTACAGAAGCTTTTTATTTTGATGTAATCCCATCTGTTTATATTGTCCTTCACTTCCTTCGCTTTGGGGGATATGTTTTTCAAGATTTTCCTGAGATGTATGTCATGTAGAGTTTTGCCTGTATTTTCTTCTATAAATTTTATGGTTTCAGGTCTTACATCCAGATCTTTTATCCATTTTGAGTTGACTTTTGTGCAGGGTGTGAGGTAGTAGTCTTGCTTCATGTTTTTGCATGTGGCTGTCCAGTTTTCTCAGCACCATTTATTGAATAGACTGTCCTTGTTCCACTGCATTTTCTATGCTCCTTTGTCAAAGTTTAGTTGTTCATAGATATGCGGCTTTAATTCTGGGTATTCTATTTGGTTCCATTGATCTATGTGTCTGTTTTTGTTCCATTACCATGCTGTTTTCATTATTATGGTTTTGTAGCATAGTTTGAAATCAGGAAGTGAAATTCCTCCGTTTTCTTTCTTTTTAGTTAGGAGGGCTTTAACTATGCGAGGTTTTTTGTGGTTCCATATGAATTTCATTAGTAGTCGATCTATTTCTTTGAAGAATGACATTGAGATTTTTATTGGAATAGCGTTGAATCTGTAAGTTGCTTTTGGTAGGATTGCCATTGTGATAATGTTAATCCTTCCAATCCATGAGCAAGGGATGCCTTTCCATCTTCTTGTGTCTTCTATTTCTTTCAACAGTGTTTTATAGTTTCTTTGTATAAGTCCTTTATGTCTTTTGTTAGATTTATTCCCAGATATTTGATTTTTTTGGTTCGATTTCGAAGCGAATGGATCTCTTAATTTCTTCTTCTTCAGACTGGGTGTTTGCATAGAGGAATGCTACTGACTTTTGTGCATTGATTTTGTATCCTGCTACTTTACTGAACTGGTCTATAATTTTGAGTAGTTTTTCTATGGGGTTTTTAGGGTTTTGTATATATGTATTATATCGTCTGCAAATAGAGACAGTTTAATTTCTTCTTTTCCTATTTGGATCCCTTGACTGTCTTTCTCTTGTCTAATTGCTCTGGCTAGGACTTCCAAGGTTATATTGAAAAGTAATGGTGAGAGTGGACATTCTTGCCTTGTTCCCGATCTTAGGGGAAAGGCCTTCAGCTTCTCACTGTTGAGGATAATACTGGCCATGGGTTTGTCGTATATGGCTTTTATTCTGTTGAGGTATGTTCCTTCTATCCCAAGGATTTCAAGGGCTTTTATCATAAATGGGTGTTGCGCTTTGTCAAATGCTTTCTCAGCATCTATTGATATGATCATATGGTCTTTATTTTT